>VZRU01004304.1:937746-949185 GCA_013398155.1 Pedionomus torquatus
GGGGGGGGAGGGGGGGGAATACCCCTCAAGCTGTTTTCTTTATCTCTTGATCTATATACACAATAGGAACAGAAATATCCATCTGTGAAAACTAGTATCATACATACTGTTAATTTTTCAAATGCACCATATCCACACTGTATGTTATGGGCAATGCAGGTCTGGGCTTCCTGTGTAACTTGGGCTTTGAAAAATTCTGTTTCTCTCTCTCTTGATGGGCTGTGTAAGTCTTCTGTGTTCCTAATTTTAGGAACCTAAGCTAGTCTGAAATAGCCAGCACAATTAAACACCCACTCTATTTGAATTGGAGGCGCACAAAGTAAGGAGGTATTTGCCAGTGCTCTGTGAGTAAATCTGCTGATTTATTTCAGTCACACTCACAGTGATTTTATTCACAAACATTTGTACAAGGAAGACTATATTTATCAGAATAGTCAAGGAAAGGGAATGAATCATGAATAGTAGAAAGAACAGACTTATAGAGTATTCACAGCTAGTAGAAGGCAACATGACCCTTTATTACAGCCTCTTTTTTGCCTGTATCACAAGAGGCATCAAAAGCTGTGGATATTCATGTATAATTCATTAACAAACAAGGCATTTTTCCTATTTATAATACATAGGTCGTCCTTTCTTAGAGCAGAAATAATACCATCTGATTTTGGTGATTAATCAAAGTGCACAGAATAAATAGGAAATAATCATACTGACCACTTATGAATAAATTCTACAGGAGGTTAAAAACTGTGCATACAAAATATTACAAATAAACAAATACAAAGATTTAATTAACAACTTGCTCAGGAATAATTCAAAAAACAATGTTCAAAGTGTAAAACCTTAAAATGATGGACTATAAATGACCAAATACAAAACAAATTGTTGCATGGGCAGAGTAATTCATAAGACCTGATTTCCTGTGAATTTGCATCCTTTACAGTCAATATTGCTGTGGCTGCCCTCCACCCAACCATCTTATTTTTCCACAATATTCTCCTTTTACCCTGCAACAGCCTCCACAAATAACCCTCAGGTCTTCCCCAAATCATCCCTGCCCTCATTTCTCATCTATAATGATATTTCAGTTTGCCAACAAAAAACCCAAACAAATGAACTTGCACAGTGCTTAACAACTTGCTACCTGTTTGCTACCCTCCTGGCTGGGCAAGAAGTGCCAGTTTTGTTAGTTGCCTGGTCCAGGTGCTGCATGCTGAGACACCGAGCCAGCCTGCAGAAAAAAACTGTAGACACATTTTAAGCTTTCCCTTGGTGGATACAGTAATATGTTATCTCTCCTCTTCCCTGTTTCATCTCTTCATGAAATTTGTATGGTTTTAATATCTAGATGTCTCTGTTAGATTTGGTTAAAATCTGCCAGCAGGCTCAAAAATTACACAAGAAGGAAAGAAGGAGTTATACAGAGGGAGAAAAATAACAGACAGACCATAGGATGCTAGCAGCTTTTTTTTTTTACCCTTAGAAAACTAATCTAAAGAAGTTCCTGTAATACATACTTAAGTACAAACTTTAAATATTTATTTATATTTACTGACTAATTAATGCACAAGATATGGGATTCAGGTCACATGCAGTTTATTTGAAACACTAGCTGTAAATGAAAATCACAGTTTTTTGAAGACGGATGATGCTGTGTAGAGTCTGTGGCAGGTCTCAGCAGGCAGGAGGTTAGAATGAAGTATGAGAAGCCTGCAGAAATGTTAGTAGTAGTCGACTAACAAACTCTCATTTACTCTTTGGATTAGTGGGAACTCAAAGTGGATGGCACATTTAGCTTTGGTGGTTTTTCACTGCTTGGCAGCCTGGGAGCCCAGCAGCGACATGAGCCTGGTTATTAAGGGCAAGCATGGACACAGTAGATCGGTCAGGTTCTCCATCTCCATGATGAGACATCCTTTGACGCGGTCAGTGAGGTGCCTGCCTGTCTCTCTATTATAAATGCCTGGACATTTCCTGAAGAAAAAAAAAAAAAAAAAGAAAAAAGAAAAAAATACAAAAAAAACAAACTCAAACCAGAAAAGCCCCTAGTATATTACTGGAAGTGTAAGTAAATGTTTACGCATACAAGAAATTGTCTTCTGACTGATGGAAATGCCTACCAGTGTTCACATATAACCTGCAGAGAATAGTGAGAGTTTTTTGTGCCTGTGATAATACTTTTCAAGTTTCTTACTGTAAGAATAAAAATAGAAACAGAATAAGGTCCTCTTCCGTTCACCCAAAAGTACTCAAGAACTCCACATCTCATGAATAATAAGTTAGCCAGGTGCTTTTTTATTAATGAGAAAAGGTGCTTTTTTATTAATGACACCTCTTCTTTGTGTAAGCATATTATCAAGGTATATAAGCCATCACCCTGGACTTTCTCTGCCAAGTGCTGTACAAACACGGGACAAAAAGATAGTTCCTTGTAAAGTGTTCACTATTTTAAGTATAAGACACACACAAAAAAGTAAAATAAATAAATAAATAAATAAACCCTAAAGGCTAAGAAATGTAAGATCACATAAATGCTAGAGGTGGACAGAGTTACATTTATTTAGGATGATTTAACTGAGCAACTCTGTGCTTTCCTATTTTTCCCTATTTCTCTTTGGCTTCACTAAGCTGGTTGCTTTTTTCAACTTTCTCTAATATTTGTGGATTTAAGACTGCAATAGTCTTGCAATTGTTTCCATTTGGTTTACAGGTATGTATCTACAATCACACTCAAATCTAACAAAGAGTAGGGAGACAGAAGCTGTCCAAAAATAGTATTAACTTGTGGTTTGTGACTTGTAATTCTTATCCACTCCCAGCCAAGGACCATTTTCTCCTCAGGCAGCAATCCTTAATATCTTCCATGCAAAAATGCTGCACACTTGAAAGAGAACAGGATATCTAGAAATTAATTTCCTGTGCACAGGATTTAGTATAAACCCTCTTTACCTTCTTACACTGTGTCTTGAAAGTACAGAAGCCTGTTAACTTCAAAGTATGGTTCTGTTGCACCACCTGCCTCCTTTGCTCTTGCAAGTACTGCAGTAAATACAACACTAATAAAGTTGGTAGATTGTTTTTATCCATCCCAATTTTAGATTTCCATACTTGTGGCTTTTAAACTACTTTCTTTCCAATGTACAAGGTCTTAGCAATTCTTTCTGTTTTCCAATTTTTCCACAGAGCTAGATGAAAGGCAGGATGCAGTATGGGTATCATAGAGTATATTCCAGTGTTGATTCCCAATGCAAGCAGTTACATTTGCTGATAAAAAAAAAAGCATTTATCTTCAGCGGCATTTTAGATAGCTCCACAACCTGCTGTGTATTCTAATGAAACCTGCATCACTACCAATTAGACACCTGCAGAAGAAGTGGGCTATGTAAATACTTCGCCCCCCAAATGCTATTTTCCCTCTCTCAGTAAGCTTTCAAACTAAATTATATCACAGTTAATGGCTAGAGACTTTCCCCTCAAATTTCAGCATTGCATTGAATTTAGCCAAACATCTCCAACTGGGTTTAAGGAGTTGTGTGAATGCAAGTCTTTGAAAATGGATTTGCATTGCTTCCCACATGCCTAACCCATCCCTGCACCTGACCATTTCCTTTCCTTGCATATACATGCGAACAGAAATGCACTTATTTCTCCCACCCTCCATCACTGTGATGAAGTATCCTGATGGGCTTGGCACATAGTAGATTCTTGTTATGCTTTCATCTCTGGAGGTCCTTGAGTTCAAATGTGACTACATGTAAGTCATGCTTGCTGTACACAAACATTTGTTGGTTATATACACAAGGTAGAGAATAAGTAGTGGTTATCTTGCTTATAATGTTGTATTTCCATCAAGACTTTCCAATGATACCATAAAACATGAGAGAAAAGCAAACATGATTTATGAAGTTGCTACAAGTCCCAAGACAGAACTGTATCTTGGAAATTCACACTTACCAGTTTGTTTCATGCAAATCTCAGGACCTGTTTTAAGCCCTGCCTGGGATATGGTCCACGTCTTGCTCTCACAAATATTGCATTAACCTTTTATCTGTTCCTGGCTCCTGCTGTTGCTGCCCCATATTCCAATTTGTCTGGCTCCTGCTCTGGTTGCTTTCATCTCCTTCTCCAGGGTGCTCTCTGCTGAATGCCTTGGCAGGAGCTGTAAACATTACCCCATATCTTTTAATTACACATGCAAGCATATTTCTAAAAGCAAGCTGTGCGTTCGTAAGTCAAAATTGGATTATGAGATGCCTAAACAGTTTATGCTCACAAGTGACTATAAATACATGATCGTCTCTCAAAATGTGGACAGCACAGATTTGGTACTAGGCTTTATATTCCCCCTTTGCCATTTTGGCCATATAATCTTAAGCATTTCTTGAAGAAAAATGTCTCAAGAACAGCTAAACAGAAACTTAAAATCTTACTTGCATTGAATACTTACTTGATTGAATATGCCTATGACTTACAATTTTTTATGGCACAATTTCAGTGAGACCAGTTGTAAGAACACACTTGGTTTGCGTAAATGACAACACAAATTAATGTTGCTCTAGCTTCATGCACATTTTTGCTTTCTAAAGTCAGAAACAGGACAGTTTGATTCTGGTAATATACACTTTGTACATGTAACTATGCCTTTTAAGTCATATCCAAAGCTAGAATAAATATAAGGCAATATACCACACTTTAGTTGGCCCCAAAACAAGTAATGTTGTGGTTTAGCCCTGGTGGGCAGCTCTCCCCTACCCAGCCACTCACTCACTCCACCTCAGGAGGATGGGGGAGAGAAATGGAGGAGCAAAAGTGAGAAAACTCATAGGTTGAGCTATAGATAATTTAGTAGGTAAAGGAAAAGCTGAGCTCTCAAGTAAAGCAAAAGTAAAGCAAAGTGTGAAGAAAACTAACTCCATCCCAGCCAAACCCAGTACAAACATGGATATAAAATGTAAGTGAATTATATACATAGATTAGGGTTACTTTTACATCAAGTTATGTAACCTGTTGACAGAATGCATTATACATGCATTTAATTATAAAACATATAATCTATTAAAACACAGGTCTTTCTAACAGTTATTGTTTTTCTAGAAAAGAGGAAAAAAACATTTTTTTAACTTGGCATTAAAGTTCTTATTTGAGTTTTTGCCTTTTTATTCACACTATCACATTTGGTAAAAATTTTCTGGTTCTAGTAGCTTTAAAAAAAATGGGCAGAACATTGGACAGAAGTATTACTCTGATAGAAATATTAGCTGTGTAGTCTTTCAAGCTGTCTCAAAAATGGCAAGAAATTTGCAGAGCAATGTTAACTACAAATATTGCTTTTAGCGGGGTTCACTGTAGTTGGCTATAAAGTAAGCATTTACAATGTGAGCTTATCTTTATCACAGAGACCCTTGCCCAAGGGGCAAACTCTGCGAAAAGGAATGTCAAATGACTATTTAACAAGCAAGGCTTGCGTTTATTCTCTTGATGGCTTTTTTTGGTATTTCTTTTGTTAGCTTGTAGTAACACCTGTCTAGGTGAAAGAAAACATTTGAGTTTGCTTTATTTGCTATCACTCTCAAAATCTCAGAGAATAAAAATGTGTAATTATTCTGGGTCTTAAGAAAATGAAAATTCTACATACTGCAAGAAACCTTATTGCTAACCTTCTTGCCTGGAATATTTTCCTGACATCACACAAGGTTTTCCTTAATCACGGATGCTGTTGTCTTTCTCAGAATGAAACATTGATTATTATTGGTTAAAATACATTTCTGTTGTTAATTAAGTGTTGAGGAATATATATTCCTTTTAAACTTGTTTTCTGTGTAGCCTGATTGGAAGATGAGAAAAGTTTAGAACATTAGTCTGGGTGGACTCTTTATTTCTGTCACAGTCCTGAGAAAAACCTTAGGGCAGTGAATGGAAACATTCCCTATAAGGGGAAGAGTGTAAGAGAGTTCAGCACCAGAACCCATTGAAACAAGTAAGCTGTGCTGCTCCATAGCAACAGCTTCAGCCTCTTTCAGCTATCAGTGTAGGGTGACTCAAATTCCCCAGAAAAATTCAGAGTTACAGTTCTAGCAGTTATCTCTCTAGAATGTGCTGTTTTGCTTGAATTCCTGTTTCTGGAGTCAATATTCACCATGCAGATACCCTTCTGTCATATGAATATCCTAATGAAGGATCTCAAAATTATTATTTTTTTTTAATTACAACCCTCAAATTCATTAAGAAACACTTGAAGATGTGACACACCTGTACCCCAAAAGATTCTGAAACCAAAAAATGGAAACAAATTTTTTTTCCTAAGAAATCTTAATGCTTTTAAATTTAATTTCAGGATTCTGAATGACAGGCTCAAGATTTTTGTATGACTGAGGTTGAGAGCCAACCCAGATGAAAGGGTGACAAAATTGGGCCAGACTCTTTCTGTAACATTTTTGTTAGTTTGTTTTTTCTTTAGCCAATAGGTGTTTCTTCCTGAGAATGTTTAGAGTGCCTCAGCAGAAAGAGATAGCAATATGAGACAGAGATGATCTGCTACGGGAACTTGTCAGTGAAAAATTTTTCTTGGCTCCCTAATAAATCTTTCCAACCTTCTCCCCAAAAGACTTCATTATACAGGGTTTAATAGTCCTTCCAGGGTCCTTTAGGGCTATCTGGGGTACTATAACCTGCTAGAAACCATCAGAACACTTCTGTAGTCATTGAAGAGAGATTGGGACCTTTCATCTGGCTTGGAAACCTAACCATCGCCATCTGTAGGCTGGCTGGCTAAAAAGGCAGCTTAGATGACAGAATGAAATCTGTCCTTTAGATGACTAAAATGAGGTGGGTTACACCCTGGTCTTTGTTGGTAGCATTACATTATGATTGCATATTAAGAAGCAATTGTTGCTGTTTCTGTACAGCCAATACTACTTTGTCAATTTTTTGTTTTATGGAACAACTGAAGGATTGTTTTGACAATATGCTATCGATCTGGAAGAATCACAATCAATGAGTATTATAGCTACTCAGTGACTAGATTATTAGAAAAATAAATTAGGAACTATCCTGCTTGCAAATTACCATTATTTCACATGATGGGTAGAAAAAAGGTATGCATGTCATGGCACATTGTTCATTTGCAAGCACAGAGAGACCTTTTCTAATGTTATAAATTTCATTTATTGATCGGAGATCATGATAAAGTGGTTTCTTTTGGAGTGCTCTTTGTCTAAGCCCTCTCTTTTAAATTAAGAATCTATTTTACATTACCACAACACAACATGAAAATTATATGCCTCCATGTGTACAAGCAAGTCACTTCTCTCTCTGTTGTTTCAACATAACTTACTTGGCAGCCCTTCTTATTAAGAAATATATATATGTGTGTGTATATATCTATGTATATGTATATATATATGTATATGTATATATATCTGTTTTCCTCTTGCTCCAGCTGATTTTTGTGTTCAGCTATAACAAACGTATTGTCTCCTATTGTGATTCATGCTACAGGCAATTCTAATATTTGCATTTCTACATCAGGTGCATTTTGAAATGAAGAAGTGATGGCTTAACTCCTTCTTGAAAGCAGACTTTTGTGTTGGTATTGCTGTATAGTTTGCTGTTTAGCTTCGTTTTGTTTTGCTTTGTTTCCTTTGGAAGATCTCACAATCTGCTGTGAAGATTTTTTGTGTTAAAGAATGCAAAAAAAAGAAGCATAAATCCCACAGAGAGAAAGTAGTTGGTGCAGAGCAAAATTGTCACAAAGCACTAGACACTAATAGAGATTCACGCCTTTGGGTCCACTACAATAAAAATACAGTGAGGTAGCCATAGATTCCCTATGGGGGAATTTGCCCTTTCACACATTGTGTTGACTGAGGAATGACAAGGTCTGAAAATATAGCTGCTCATCCTTAAACAAAGTAGAAAGAGGTTATTATGGAGAAATACACAGAATTCAGTATACAGAAAGAGATTTCCACACTGTCACATGCGTGGCTCTGGTCTCCTTTGTAAACAGCAATAATCAAAAGCATCTGGCTGCCTGCATATATGTGTTTGTCTTTCTTGGTACTCCACAAATGCCAGCTCATGGATAATCACACGTGAACAGGTGACAGAATTAAAAGTAAGTGGGTAGCGGCAGAGGATGAGTTTGTGGAAAGTGGACAAAATATGGGAGCTTACACTATGGTACAAAGGAGAGAGTTGCTAGGAAAAAGGCTTTAAGGACAAAATAATCCATATGCTGTTGTTTTCATGAGGTTATTTTTAATGCAAAACTGTCTAAAAATTCAATATCTAACATTGTAAAAGTTCAGAAGCCAAGTCAACACAAATCATTGCTGCTTAGGTCTGTCTCAGATTCTCACTGAATGATGAGTTGAATACTGAATCCGAGCAGGGTGTATCAACTGCCTTAGCACATTTACAAGGAAATACCAGAGCAGAGAGTTAATTAATAAATGACCATGAGGTTTAAGAGAAAAAGGGTTACAAATATTAGACTAAACAATACCTGTCCTATCCAGGAACTGGCAGTATGTCCAGCATTGACCAGTCCTTTCGGTAACTGGAGAAGTGCTGTAATGTGCTGAGAGACCCTTTTATGTTCATTCTCTCACAGTGCATGCAGCTGACCCCTTGAACATACAAGTCCCACCAATTAAAAAGCATGACATCTCAAAATCTGGTCTGGAAAATTTGTCTTCCTCCTGTCCTCCTACCCCTTCCACATGTGGGAATAGAAGAGCTTTGGTAGAGCTGACATGCTTTTGACCTTCTTGAGTGAATAAGACAAACTTTTAACCTTGAAAGAGGCCCTAGAATTTTAGTTCACCTTTTCAGCTTGCTCATGTCTAGCCAGATGTGTGCATAGCTATCCTGTTGGCTCCTGCACTCTTAGTAGAAGAACTGTGAAGAAAAGAGGAATTATTCTGCATCCAGCAGCAAATGTTCCCCAACACACCTTTAATGCATGGTCTCCCTCTTTATGGCTTGTTGCTTCTGATATGGTAATCACTTTTTGTTGACATAGGAGAAAATTTCTTCTGAATTCCAAATAAGCATACATTTATTTTCTCTCAGAACACAATGACTTCATAGACAGGTTTGGCAACACACTCTTACTTATTTCTTCCAGTTAGAGAATTGCCACATACCAGTGCTCAGAGAGAGTTTACAAAGCACTAGATTCATTATTGCCATCAACAGTTGCAGACATCCTTTGAAGTAACATAAATGAGCTTGAGGGAGACTAGGAAAACCACACCTTTGCTCCCAGTGGTGATTCAAGGGTGAGCCAGGAGATCACATTATCAGAGGGCCTAAGGACAGCATTTATACACAGTGAGAGCAAGCCTACTGCAGTGGTTAAGTTACAACCAAATAGTGTTTATAACACCATGTTCACAAAAACATCACTCTGTATATGCACCACAAAGGGTTTTCTTTTTCTTTAGGTGATTTGCATTACATACATGCAGGATTTTCTATTTTTCTTCCCTTGTTAACATCAATCATAATGTATTTGTCTGTGGCACTAAAGTATGCTGTAAAATATGCAATATAGCTGATTTAATACTGCCTTGCCTTAGCTTTTGATAGATGACTTTTCAGTCTTATCTTCAGAAATTTAACACTACGTTAGTTCTAGTTTTTGCATGTAAAAGAGAAGCCCTTGTTACACAATATTTTGCTTGAAAATAGTTGAATATTTGGTTCTTTCAGTGGAATCAATACCACTTTGTAATTTTTTTTGTCTTTGCTTATTATATCATTCTTTTTGAATTAGAGCAAATGTAGCACTCAGAAAATGTTCCATGTTTCTAATATACAGAATAATGCAGGTAGTATCTACTCCGCAGTCTACAAAGTTCTTCCTCCAGGTTTTATGAAGGTAGAGATTCTGGAGAATAGGGAAGTAATTAATTTTCTGTACTGATCCAGTCCTTGGCCTTGTGTCAAATATTATAAGCAACTATCACAAAATATTTCTTGCTTCCTCTTTTCTCTGATAGATTCCATAAAATAAGTCTGTGGCTACTGGTAGAAAACATCCATCATGGGATAAAAAAAAAAAAATATTGTCTTCTTTTGTAACAAATGTGAGCTAAGAGTGCAGCAGCATAATAAGAAAACGTAAGGACACTTTGAGAAATGCCGTTCTCTACTACAGAAAAGAATATGGTGTCCTGTTTTTAAATAGTACTTTCAGATGTTACAAATATGTGACTAAACATCAACTTCGTGCACAGATCAAGAAGTGAAGAAGGTGAACCTGAGGCCTTGAAAATCGGTATTTTAGGGTGTAATGGTATAAATGGCAGATGCTAATGACAAGATATGTCAAATCACAACCTTCCCAGCTCACCCAGACCGATATTATCTTAAAAAAAAAACCAACCACAAACTTTCCAGAAGATAGCATCTACCTCCTAGAGAATTTTGCTTCCTTTAGAAATAAGATTTACAGATAGTCTACATCAGCACAAAATAATTGTCTTCTCTATTCCTTGTGCTTATTCATCTGTTTCCCACTACTCCCTGCAGGGGAGGAGAGGTCATGAAGTGATTCCTGCTATCTACCTACAGCCTTCTCTCCGGAACACCACATCCTTACAAACAAGCTTTATTTTCCTGTGTTGCTGAGAGATAACAAAATACTATCTCCTGTTAAGGAACAGACAAGTGAAGGAAATAGAAGGGGGGGTGGGGGTGGAGTGTTTGTCTCCAGTTATTAATGTACTTTTACCAAATCCTAGAAATCTGCCCAGATCTTTTACATCTTGGCCACCACAGTGATCCTCTAAACCATGTCTGGACCCAAAATCCAGGGAGCATCACATTTGCTTGCTTAGTTCTTCTTACCACTTGTATTCCAGTAAAGGTGAATATACTTTTAGAAAATGTAAAACAGTGGGAAAACTCTTTTCTCGGGCTGAGTACTACAAAGTCCATCAAAATGAGAGATTACATGTCAATGCAAACAACATTTTGGATGTTGTACAAGACACATCCAAAATTGTATTGGATAAAGCTAGTTTAGTAAATTAAATACACTGCCAGAAGAATTAAACTAAGCCTTCTTTTGTCTGATGAGATGGCATCCTAGGGAATTTCTTTAAATTTCCCTGAAAAGCAGATCTTGTCAATTGAATACATGGGTTACAGCTCTACAATACTTATTTGTAGAAGCAAAAGGCAGTCTATAAACAAGCACTACACCCCATGTCATTTGTTATGTTCTCTGTATTTCACTGTGATTAGGACAAACAGCTAGATCAGTCTTACTTCTTGTATTTACAAAGTAGCCCGATAGATAGTCGATACAGCATTTTTCTGTAAGGGATAAGGACAAACTGTGCAGAGCAGGCTTCTCCCACCTCCTTTTTTCTCTTTGATCATTAGTCCTTTCTTTCATGTTGTTTTCAACAACAACAACAACAACAACAA
>VZRU01004304.1:949204-1008467 GCA_013398155.1 Pedionomus torquatus
ACATGACCTTTGAGAAATGCCAGGAAAACATTATTTTCTCTCTGCACTGCTCCAGTTTGCAGATATCAGGTACATCCTTACTCCGTGCCCCACTCAGTGTAGCGGCCCTGAGATAAGTTGTGCTAAAGCACTTCTCGCTGCACTCCTGGGGCTGCCATGCACCCCTCCTGACCTTCTCCCACTGCTAAATGTGGCAATGGGAGTTTCACTAATGAACAGCATTGCACCATCCATTTGGCTCCCACTGCTGCCCCTCCTTAGTGTGAGGGAGGAGCAGCCGGTAAATGTGGGTCCAATACCTCAGTCTGACTCACAAAGCAATACAACTGCTGCTGCTGTTGCTGTGTTTTGTGCCTTTTTTTTTTCTAATTTCCAGAACAATTCAGATGCATTCTTTCTTTTGCAGAAATATCCCCAAAGTCTAGAAATGCTTAATGTATGTAACAGAAATATAATAATCAAAGTATTTATGATATGAATAGAAAAAGAAAAATCCAACCAAATAAAAATTGTAGCTTTTCTGCATGCATGACATTGTAAGCAGGTGCCCATGTCTTTAGAATGTGAATTTCAAGCTGGATAAAAAGTTATTGTGGATAGTTACAGAAGTACAAGTTTCAGATTTTTATGATCCCACAAGTTGTGACAGATGAATCTTTAAAAGAAAATATCTCAGGCATAAGTTGTGTATAAGGGCTTTTACATTGCACTCATTCAGTCATAAAAAGGATGTATTCCATTAATATGGTTGCACTTCTATTCAAGTTTCTTGGGGCATATACTCTCTTCTTTCTTCTCTGTATACTTTTAAGTACATTTTTGCACCACTGTAATATAACATTTGGCATTTTGAGCTACCCTGTGCCAGAAATACACATTTTGTCTTATACTGTATTATAGAACAAAAATTATTTCATATGGTACCTAGACTGGAGTACTCAATCTTTGTATGTACGAAGTAGAGTACTGTCATTCTCTGTTTTAATTTGCCCTTAGGCAAGTGAAGGAAAATATTTCTTTATCAGAACTTTCTTATAGAGGGCTGGACAGTGTGCCCAGTCCTTGTGGTCTTGTTTTGAAATTCCTGCCTCCGCTACAAACTATTTCCTTGTTCGCTGTCAGCAATGCCTGCCTTGGCTCTATTTTATATTTGCACAAAATGACACCTGACTCAGATTGCTGAAGACCCGTGTTGATGTCAACTCCAAAGACACAAGAGGCAAAGGACCCTCTCTTTCCACTGGGAAGGGCATCCTGAGCCACTCCTTTGCTGACATCCAGGTCCTTCATCAGCTGCTCCTCTCTTGACTTTGCCATGGGAGCCCCTGAAGACCATCATATTGTGGGGTGCTGTCGTGCCTTGGCAGTCCAGATGCTCCTCCCGTATTCCCACAGCCTCCAAGAAAGAGTGACCCAGGTTTAGGCCCTTTGCAAAATAGCATGATATCCTTTTCCAAGGCAGCATGATGCAAAGAGGCACAAGGAAGAGAGGGAAGAAATAGCAGTCTTCCTCATCCCAGCCTCTTCATGTCTCTTCTAGTCATAGGTGTAGAGACAAAGGCAGAACCATGACTCTGGTAAAAGAAAATACAAAATGGAAACAAACCACAGTGCTAACAACAAATAAAAATCATGTCATTATTATGCCAGATGTGGTCAGAGACCCAAAAGAGATGTAATTTAGTAATGTGTTGATGATATATTTGCTCCCTGCTCTGCATTTTTCAGCTCTTATAAAGTGGGTTGAGTGCTGTGCAAGCGAGTGGAAGCAGCTGCCGTGCATCCTTTGTGAGCAGCTATGCCAGTGACAGGATTTGAGTGTATCAGGCAGATGTTTTATACACTAAGGCTAAAAACCCATTTTCTGTAAAGTTGAATATTGAATGATGAGAGTGGTATCTTGTCAGATTTGGTGGGTTGGTTTGGGGTTTTTTTGGTGCCAATAAAAGATCAAATCTGTTTGGCACATGAGATATAAGAACAGCTGCATGTTGATAGTAGTTCAAGGCAAGACAACCATATTAAATTGGATCCCCCAAAATCTTCCAAAGCAAGAAACACAATTACATTAAAACACTACAGAAACTCAGTAGGTTCTTCTTGGATTTTTATTCAGTTGTGTGCTATCCAACTATTAAAACCTTGTCCAATGGACATGACATTGCATGATATACTTCAAAGCCAGAGCCTAGGCTTTAGGCAGTATGATAAAATGATTTATTTGGGAAAACAGCAATGTTGAAACACCATTTGCAGACTGTCCACATGAAATTCCTACACACATCTCTTTGGACTTGATTCAAGATCCATGAAAAACCCATTTTAGTTCTCAGGTCTTGTGTGAATAGCCCTGACTATCAGAAGGAAGAAAGCAAGAGGAACAGAGCACATGAAAATAAAAAGAAGGGATTGACTCACTGCTGTTAGGTCAAGTCTGCATTTCATATAAAAAGGCAGAAATATTTCATTTGTGACTGACAATGGCACTTAGCAGAATTTGGTGGTTTAAGTTTTTGATTTAATTAAAAACTATGCAGTATTACTTGGACTTATAGATTTCTCAGGGAAAAAAAAAAGTATATTATATATAAGTCTTTGCACTTACTGCACACAAGAAAGATAATTTAATCAATCCCTGCATCATCTGCATTTGTCTTCAGGGAAAACCAGTGATACCATCAGCAATTTGAAATGATTATAATTTAAGCATGAGTTGGATGAAAGTTCATTTTATTGTCAATAAGTGCATAGTGCTCTTACTATCATCATATTAACAGCAGCCTTTTTTTTTTTTTTTTCCCCTTTTTTTTTTCGTTACTTGGATTAAAAGAAGGAGCAGGAGCAAGCATAAAAACATGAGATCACAGGACTCTCTCCTCCTCCCTGCCTACCTCTTTTTGCTTTCCCAGGATGAGAATCAATGGCCTCAAGCAGAAGAAAGCAGTGCATCTTTCTTTGACACCAAAAAGGACCTTGTCTATGTAGCAACTTTTTAAGCTGCTGTGGTCAGATCCTATTCATGGTTTCCAGCTACGATGAAAAATCAGATCTCTAAGAGCTTTGGTCCTGCAGTGGGGAGCTGAGCAGCACCCACAATGAAACACAGACTTTTTCACTGTAGTGGGATCTATCGTGTCAGCAGTCACTTGACAGCAAGCTCTTTAAATATCATGTTTTGCTCAAACATGGCTCCTGACCCTACTGTGGAATAGTGTTTATAGGAGTGGAGACCAGAGAAGTTATTTAAATAAATAGATCCATGTAGCAAACAAAGAGTACTAAATTCTCCTAGCTGGAGAAACATATATTTTTTAAAACTATTTATATGGTAAATAAGATACTGAGCCAAAAATTGTATTAAATCTATATAAATTGTGGAGTTCTGTTCAAATAAAAGGATTTATGCAGATAATTCTATTGATGGTATTGGTAGCTATCTGCACAAATCCTTGGTTTGCAACAGGAAAAAATGTTTCTTCATTTAGAAAGCATCTGGACATCAAATAATGTACTACTGTGATTCTTCCAGTAGGAAGAGAACAGTGGTATTCTGTATGTAATTTCATATGCATTTCCAAATAATGCAGCAAGATATTTTAATGGAATTTTAATGGAGTGAAAAATAGGACCTTTGGTTATCTTTCAGAAACCTGGCATATAAAGTTTCTTTTTTTGTCTGCCCAAATCATCTATAACACTTATTGAGATGAGTTAATTCAGTTTTATCAAACAGGAATGTATTTGTGCAGAAGAGGTATTGAAGAATTAACAGATACACTTTAAAAAACATGAATTCTGCACCCAACAGCCTAAATAGCTGTGTGGGGTTTGGTAATTGCTTATGAGTACTTACAAAACTAGAGCTCTGGCCAAACAGTCAGTGGAGAGGTTCTTATGATCAAATGCTAACATTTGATTAAGTTTCTCTATTCCTTTGATCAAAATCCTAACCTAATAAGCCTAGAGGAAAGATGTGTTTCCAAATAATGGAGGGGAAGAACATTCATTATTCTGTCCAAATATCCTACAAAAAATTGGCTTGTAATTTTCAAGTTGTGGATCTGAACTCAAAATTGGAAGAAGCACCTGGGTCTTTGTCAACCTTATCATGGCTCAAAATTTACCACACATTTGTGCTTCCAGAAAAAGATTAATATACCCATAGCAAAGTAGCTGTACTGGCAGGGTGTATGCATTTCCCACAGCCTATGTTTAGCCTATATTTTTCTATGATGCTGCAGCTCAATGATTAACCAAGCTAGCTGAGACCTGCTCACATCTGTGCATGCTCTGCAGCTGCTTTTCTGATGTGCCCTTGGAGAGCCTAGAAGTCCATCTAATAATACTTCATCCAGTAATAAATCTGTAGCTGATTTTCATGCAGACAGGTTCATGCCCAGCTTGCCCTTGTCTTGCTGTCATGTTCTTGTCTCCTGCACTGATTGTATTTTAGACTGTAAACTGTAAAAACCCTATGCTTGATGGTCAATTGCTATGGGGGCGTCCAGAGACTGCTGTGCTCCTCAGCAAAGTATGTTTCTGAGTGGTTGATGTCAGGTCTACACTGGGCATCAGAGCAGGAAGCAGGAGTGGCAGATCCTGCCACTGAGATGCTGAGCACTGAGAGGTGGAGCTCACCCACAGGACTCCCTGCTTCACAGACATACCTACTTGGGTGGGCATTAATACCTATGTTGTTGTGAAGGTTTTTTTGCCTAGAGAACTTCCTCTTACTTTCCATTTACCTAGATAAAGCCTCTTCAATACTCCTGCATGTGTTTAGTTAGAGATTTGCAGAATTATTTCAAGGGACTTTTGAATTCTATTTCTGCTACATTTGTTAACTGAATATCTTCTGTTACATCTTCAAATAATAATTCAATTTAGTATGAGCAGAATAGTTTTGTTGCTCTCGAAGTCTAATATCTAATATGTATATTAATATGTTCAAGTATATTAACTTGGACATATTAATCAAACAAGTGTTGATTAATCTTTGCTGAGGGGGTGGAGACACAGTGACACCCAGAAGCTCTGGTGAGTGCTGGTAGAGGTGGACAAAAGAAGACTGTAGGCACAAAGTTCAGAACAAAATATTCTTGGAAGGCTTATAGGCCAGAACATTTTCTGGAAAGCCTGAAAAGACTAAGCTGAAAAGGAGCAAGCAGAAGAGGAAAAGTGTTTGATGTTTGTCTCTTACAACCAAAAGGAAAGACATTTTTTAAATATTCTTTGAAGAGGGTTATTTATTTCTGATTATTTTATTGCAAGTCCATGCCATTGATGTGTGTTTTGATATCTGTTCCTTCTCTTAAATGCTTTAACCTGATCCAAAGTCAGCAACGCATCTGTTTCCGTGCTTATATACAGTGTACAATCATTAGTGGAGTCTGTGGCTGATATTTTATTTGCCTTCATACCCAAATGTAATAAGAAACTATTTTATAGACACACATATCTTCTGTTTACCTTACAAAAAGAAAATTTTCACAGAAGCTCCCAGAATCAGAAAAAATAAACCATTTTTAAGACATATATATTCCATTGAGATTTAAGACAAAAAAAAAATAATTTATTAAAAGCTTTGATAGTGGTAAAGTACACTATCAATTATTTTGCAATGTTCATATACCTGAGGAAATTTTCAAGGCCAAGTCTAATATGAAGTATCTAAACAGAAGAAAAATGTTGAAACTGCAAATATCTGTATCTGAAGTAGAAAAGGGTTTTCAGGACTACCTGTAAGGTGTCTATTTTATTTCACACTGGAAAGATAGTTTACTACTTCTGAAGAAATGGTGTGTGTTCTCCTGTAAGACCAATCTGTAGAGTCATAACGGGACAGAAAGACGATTCTGCATTCCAGATGTTGGATTTCCAAGAGTTCACTCATGATGGGGCTGATTCATTAGTTTCAGAATGGATGAAATTCACTGCTTCAGACAGTCTGTAACCAAAAGTCACTTACTGCATTCAAATCTCCCTTAAACTCCCAAGTTTAGGTTGTTGCTGATATGCTAAGTAACAGGCAGAGAGAAATTCTGTTTCATTTATATAGAATCATAGAATGGAATCATTGAATTCTCTAGGTTGAAAGGGACCTTTAAGATCATCAAGTAAACACCATCAGCCTAACACTGACACCACCACCACTAAACCATAACTGTCAGCACCATGTCTACCCACCTTTTAAATACCTCCAGGCATTCTACTACTTACCCAGGCAGCCTGTTTCAACGTTTGATAACTCTTTGGGTGAAGAAATTTTTCCTAATATCCATCCTGATCATCCCCTGGTGTAACTGAGGCCATTTCCTCTCTTCCTATCACTTGTTATGGGACAAGAGACCGACTCCCACTTCATTACAACCTCTCCTCCTTTCAGGTAGTTGTAGAGAGTGACAATTCTCTCCTCATCTTCCTTGTCTCTAACCTGAACAACCCCATTTCCCTCAGCTGCTCTTCGCAGGACTTGTGCTTCAGACCCCTCACCAGCTTTGTTGCCCTTCTCTGAACATGCTCCAGCGCCTCAATGTCTTTCTCATAGTGAGAGGCCCAAAACTGGGCACAGTACTCAAGGTGAGGCCTCACCAGTGCCAAGTACAGTGGGACAATCACTTCCCTAGTCCTGCGCTATTCCTGATACAAGACAGGATGCTGTTGGCCTTCTTGGCCACCTGGACACACTGCTGGCTCGTATTCAGCCAGCTGTTGACCAACACTCCCAGGTCCTTTCCCTCTGGATGCTTTTCCAGCCACCTTTCTCCAAGGCTTTAGAGCTAAATGGGGGTTATTGTGACCCAGGTGCAGTACTTGGCACTTGGCATTGTTGAGTCTCAGACTACTGGCCTTGACCCATCTATCCAGACTGTCCAGTTCCCCCTCTAGACCCTGCCTTCCCTCCAGTAGATTAATACTCCCAGTCAACTTGGTGTCATCTGCAAACTTGCTGAGGGTGCACTCAATCCCTTTGTCCAGGTCATTGATAAAGATATTAAAGAGAACAGGCCCCAGTGCTGAGCCCCAAGGGACACCACTTGTGGCTGGCTGCCAACTGGATTGTATTCCATTCACCACAACACTTCGGGCCTGGCCAGCCAGCCAGTTTACAAAAAGGTTTTAATATGTAATTGTCTGTCTTCCCAAAGCTCTGAGGAAGACTTTTGGAAAGATTAAATATCAGGCTAAAACAAGAAAAGAAGGAAGAAAGCAAACATTGTACCCTACCTCCCATGAATCACTTTCAGAATAACAGCCATGCTGAACTGTACCCATAGCTGAGCAGACACAGGCCAAAATCTCATTTCATTCACTCAGAATTACTTTGGGATTCTTGTTCCTTTTCAATAGTTTTGTACTCCAAATTTAGAGCAGGATACATGGAAACCAACACCAACCAAATCTTCCTATCAAATGTCCCATTAGGGTTTCATCTTTTGTTGCATTAAAGGGAGTAATTTCTGATGTACTTTAATATATTCTGCTACATCTGCTTAGAAAATGGAGTAGTCTTATGGAATTTTACAGGAAAAATATATTGTATTATCTTACCTCTACAAGGGAATGTACTAGCTGTAAAGTGTACTCAGTGTTATTTTAAAAGGCAAAACCAGGTGTGGGGGAAGATTTACATTTAAATCATATTTCAATCAACTGTAAAGGTGCTGTTTACACAGTAAGGGTGTAAAACATTAACTCATTAAATATTCACAATGTTTTCCATTGCAGAAAGGATGTGGATTGTACTTTCTATTTCCAAGGAAATGTTTCTGCTGTCAGAAAGCGTACTGTAGCAGGATACAGTGGGCTCTGTGGAAAGCAATTTAAACAATTTATGATAGTGCTTACAAGTTGGGTGAACTGGATTCAGATAAATTCTTAGTGACAAGCTTAGGTTCCTTTACTGTATCTCCTGTAGACATGCAATATTCCCTCTTTTTCGGATCACAGATTAAGAGCTATACTTTTACGACCCATGCAAATAGTTTCAACCATGAGTTGAAAGAGCTGAAGTGGGAGATCCTACACAGAAGGCACAAAAAATGTAATGCAGTGAGAAAGCCTGCAGGACTTAGCAACAACCGGCTACATCTTCCCACACACATATAAGGGGTTGATCAATTAACATGTGTAGATTCCAGACCAGACCAGCAATGTCTAGGTTTTTTCTGTGCAAATGCAGTCAGACCAGTCAGTGGCCCCATGTTATCCTGTTTTCCTTTCTCACTTCGATTCACAGCCACCTATGTGGCCAAAGGGCTTTTTGGCCCTTTGAAAGCTGCATTAAGGGATTAGAATGTGCATCTGAAAATTATCTCATTCCAGTCAATCCACCTCATTTTATGGTGGTCCTTAATCCCTATGGTATGAAAAAGAGGCAGGCAAACCCTGTCTATTCAGTGTTTTTTGTCTTAAGGTGCAATTAGTAAACTACAATGCAAATGAAGTTTTCAAATGCCAACTTTCTGCCCCTTTCCAGTGCTCTAATGAACAGCCAGGGACATATCTTCATGTATAACTTTTTATGGTATTTACTGTGCTTAAAAATATATATACTGAGAACTTTCCAACCACTGATTCATCATCTAACTGAGAATGCTGAGAATTTATCTGTTGGGAAAAAATGTTTATGATAAAGATGAGGCCACGGAGGAACTGCTGGCATTTAATTGAAAAGCACCTCAAACAACTTTATGTGTAATGTAAACCAAAACAAAATAATTTTGAAGATAACCAGATGTTTAAGGTAAGGTAATTTTATTGAACAATAATAATTCCATAGTAATAATGCATTTATGCATTTAGGTTAGAGGACTCTAAAGCCTTTTACAGACTGCATGCACTACTTTCACTGTATTCATAAAAATAGGCAAAAAGTTCTAGATGGTGCTTTTAAAAATTAAATTACTTGGCGAAGTCCTTTTATTATTCTTTCTCAAAAAACGTCTAGGAAACTTTATATTGCCATCATATTCTCCCAGTCAACACATTGTTAAATTTCTGCCACTACTAAAGAAATTGGGTTCTGTTTGTACAACACCCAACCATATTTTCAGCCATCTTATCTCTGAACAACAATCACAGTGAGTCCAATTTCTGGCCATAAAATCTATTTTGCCAAAAGTGGCATCTGTCTCCCAAAAGACATTCATCAGATATTTCTGTTAGCGTCCTTTGAGTCTTCTCTGGATGAATCTGTCATGCAATTAGGTTATTGATGGGCTGCCATGACAAATAGGTTGCTGTTTGCCTTTTGATGTTCTTTTGCTTTTGATTCTTTAAGTATTTTCTACTTCTAAATATTTTCTTCTGGGAACTGTATCTGCTCTATTTATGTTTTGAATATAATACTTGCAGCAGTGTCTTTTCTGTTTGAATCCAAGGAGCAGACTACGTGTCATATTTTTCCCAGGAGTGAATTTGATTTTGAACAATACTTATTGTATTGTGGAATAGTCTGAAACTACAGGATGTATTTAGTTACTGTTTTTCTCTGACCTGAGAGAATTAGCCAGTAATTCTCTATCCATTACTAATAATGTAAAGGTGATTAAATAGGCAGTGAAATCTGTCAGTTGGTAAAATTAATGTTCTCATTTTTCCCAAATATTTAAATAGTAAAGTTTTTTGTGCAGCCTTCATTTGGTCCTGCTGCCTGTGGCTTGTGATGCTACTGTCCACTTTCTAGCATACCTTTTGCCTATAAATGTATTCCTTTTCTTGGGTTTTTTGTTTGTTTGGGTTTTTTTGTTTCATTTTGCATTAATCACTTGAGTTTGCACTGAGATATTTTTGTAAGAAAAAAATGACTAGAATGCAATCGTAAAAATTTATGAGATGGGAGCTCAAATTTATTATTTTATTATTTGAGTAATTCTATAAATTCAGCAGCTAGTTCTGACTGCTTTAACCTCTGTTGGAGAGTACTAACAAAGCAAAGCACGGTGGCCTTTAAATTGAATTATGGAACTGTTTTATTGTATAAGATCAATGCCAAACAATTACAGAATACATTCCCAATTTCTCACTGATGCAATTTCCAGTTTTCCAGTTTCTTCCTACCGTATTTTTGCCTGGATTTCCCTACATCAGTATGGAATAATTCAGGTCAAAAAGACTTAATTCATTGTTAAAATTACTTATTTAAATCTCAATCGAATGAGCTGTTATAAAACTAACTTCATAACCTTGTGCATTGATGCTTTTCATTACCGTATTTAATGAATAAATTAAGGACGCAGATTTTAATGACATAAATACTTTTGAATTCTGCAACAGTTCTAGAGGCAAAGAAATAAAATGGCCCCTTGAAAGAAATGTTTGGTACTCCAGCTCTCCAGCTGGTTAGGTAATTCTTATCTCTTCTGCATATGAGCAGTGACTACTCTTATGTTTCATTTATGCATAACACAATTCAGGATCTGCCCCTAAACAAGAGAACTGATCTGCAAATAAATTTGGGCTGAGTAGTGAAGAATGTTGTTGTCTGAGGGTTCCAGTTCTAGTTTTATTACATTAATGAGGTATAATTACTTCCACTATCTAAACACTGACTAATTTACTTTGTTTAGTTTCTAGGTAGAAATACTAACACTTAAAAAATAGTCTACATTCACACTCTTCATTTAGGCAGTTAAAGGATGGGTTTTCCTAAAGCCATCCTAAAGTCGTTTAGGAATGCAAATGCTTCTAGTTTTAAATAAAAAGCCTTGGTCAGCATAAGGTGACTTCCATACACTGGAAGTCAAATTTATCAGATGTCTATACATCTAGAAATAACACTTCTCAGTGTCAAAAAAGGCTTTCTCCATATCCAGGTTTTAAAATAAGAACAGATAAAGAACTAAAAATAAGAGACATAAAATTCCATGGATTCATAGATTGGTTTAGGTTGGAAGGGACCTTAGAGATGATTTATTTCCAACTTCCCTGCCATGGAAACACCATGGACACCTCCCACTAGAGCATGTTGCCCAAAGCCCCATCCAATCTGCTCTTGAACACTTCCGGGGATGGGGCCTCCACAACTTCCCTGGGTAACTTGTTTTAGTGCCTCACCATTCTCATAGTGAAAAATTTCTTCCCAATATCTAATCTACATCTCCCCCCTTCCAGTTTGGAGCCATTAGCCCTCATCCTATTACTACATGGCCTTTGGAAAAGCCCCTCCCAATCTCTCCTTTTGGCCCTCTTCAGACAGTGGAAAGCTGCTGTAAGGTCTCCCTAGAGTCTTCTCCAGGCTGAACAACCCCAATTGTCTCAGCCTGTCTTCATTAGAGTGGTGTTCCATCCCTCTGATCATCTTCATGGTCATCCGCTGGAATCACTTCAACAATTTCATGTCCTTCTTATGTTGAACTGGACACAGTACTCCAGGTGTGGTCCCAGAAGAGCAGAATAGAGTGGGGGAATCACCTCCTTCAACCTGCTGTTCTTTTGACACGGCCCAGCATGCGGTTAGCTTTCTGAGCTGCGAGTGCACATTTCCAGCTCATGTTGAGCTTCTCCTATTAGAAACTTTACTCAGGCTAGCCTATATTCTGAATTCTTCCCATCTGTCTTTCTTAATTATGGATGTATTCTACTTCATTTTTCATGTTGTCATCTTTCTATTGCAAGTAAGCAAAGCAATGAATTCTCAAAAAATATGTTCAAGACAGAAGAATAAATTCTGAAATTTAGGAAATGAGGCTTTTAAGTTTTTTCATAAAATAACCTCAACTTCCCTGTGAACTTGTCTTTAACAAAGAAGCTGCTGTCTATTTCATCATAACGTATACCAATATGTTCAAAGTATTCTTCACACTTTATGTTATCAAAATAATATTACTTTTTTGAGGTAAGGAGACACAGGTAATTACGGTATATACTACTTAAAAGATTTTTATTTTTTTTTATTTACAAGTAGTTACAGGCTTTATATATTAAGGATGTTGCCTTTGTACTGCATACTAAGGAAAAGTAGTAGGAATGATACTAACTAGCAAATATAACTGCTTGTTCAAATATTAATATACTCCCCATATAGTCATTATAACTAAAAGGAAAAAATTGCTTTTGAGCATTTCATATTCATCAATAGTTCATGAAAATACATAACAAGTTATGACACATCTAATAAAGATGAAAGGGATGAAAATGCTTGTGAATATTTAATATGAGTAATAAAGGTCATTAATACAGCTTAATTATATCAATAAATAATTAAAATTACTTTTTAAACTATGTTTTATTTTTATTTGAAATAACTTTATGTGGTACTCTTGGGCAAATTATGTATATGACATTACAATGCCAGCCACTCTACAAGGGGAAGTGAAAGTTGCTCTATTGATTATCTGAGTAAATATGGCCATTTAAAACATTCTTGGGACATTTCAGCCAATATATCTTTTAAAAATATCCTTTTAAACCCAAATTTTAGATAAATATTAAATAACAATGAAAAAATTCAATCGTGTGTCCTGAGGTTAGATGGCTGGTTGGGCTGCCACTCTTAAGGCAAATCAATTCCTGTACACATCAGCATATGAAGGAGTAATGAGGTTATCTTTGCAGGGGACACATTTGCTTTTCAGTCACCTTGGGTACAGCTAGGTTAAAGGGAAGGTGAGCATTTGATTTAAAAACAGAGGCTTAAACTAAAGTTCAGTACTAAGCCCCTAGATTTACCCTAGTGAATTATCATACCTTTATTCCCACAGCAAAATAAGCTAATATCTCATAAGATTATTAACTACTTAGCAATTCAAGGTTGACACTCTTTTAGCAAGATCTGTACCAAACATGTATTTTGAAATTTGTCTTTTTAACCTTTGCTGCATTTTCTCAGAGGAGTGCACCAGTGTACCTCCTTTTCTCTCTTTCTTCATTTCTGTCTGCATTACCCAGTGGAAGCCTCCTGGTACTCTCCTAGAATCATAGAATCATAAGATATCTCAAGTTGGAAGGGATCCATAAGGATCATCAAGTCCAATTCCCTGTTCCTCGCAGGACTACCTAAATCTAAACCATATGACTAAAATCATAGAATCATAGAATGGTTGGAGTTGGAAGGGACCTTGAAGATCGATCATCAAGTTCCAAACCCCCTGCCATGGGCAGGGACACCTCCCACTAGAGCAGGTTGCTCAAAGCCACATCCAGCCTGGCCTTAAATACTTCCAGGGATGGGGCATCCACTTCTCTGGGCAACCTGTTCCAGTGTCTCACCACCCTCACAGTAAAGAATTTTTTCCTAATATCCAACCTAAATCTCACCTCTTCCAGTTTAAAACCATTACTTCTTGTCCTATCACTACACTTCCTGACAAAGAGTCCCTCTCCTGCTCTCCTGTAGGCTCCCTTCAGATACTGGAAGGCTGCTAGAAGGTCTCCCTGGAGCCTTCTCTTTTCCGGGCTGAACAGCCCCAGCTCTCTCAGCCTATCCTCATAGGAGAGGTGCTCCATCCTTCTAATCATCTTTGTGGCTCTCCGCTGGACCCATTCTAACAGTTCCATGTCCTTTCTCTGTTGAGGGCTCCAGAGCTGGACATAGGACTCCAGGTGGGATCTCACGAGTGCAGAGTAGAGGGGCAGAATCACCTCCCGTGACTTGCTGGTCACACTTCTTTTGATGCAGCCCAGGACATGGTTGGCTTTCTGGGCTGCCAGCGCACACTGCCAGCTCATGTTGAGCTTCTCATCCATGAGAACTCCCAAGTCCTTCTCCTCAGGGCTGCTCTCCAGCAGCATCCCAACACTCCTTGAACTCTGACAGGCTCAGTGCTGTGACTGCTTGCCTTGGGAGCCTGTTCCAGTGAAGAACCTTTTCCTAATGTCCAATCTGAACTTCCCCTGATGCATGTTCATTCCATTTCCTCATGTTCTGTTAGTGGTCAAAAGAGTAGATCAGCACCTCCCGCTTGACAACCCAGCTTGAGGAAGTTGTAAACTGCAACAAGGTGACCCCTCAGACTTCTTTTCTCCAAGCTGAAAAGAACAAGTGACCTCAGCCACTCATCTTAAGTCTTTCCCTCAAGGCCTTTCATATCTTGGTGACCCTTCTCTGGACACACTATAACAGTTTTATGGCCTTCTTATATTGAAGTGCCCAAAACTTCACAGAGTCCTCAAGGTAGGGCAACACTAGTGCAGCGCAGAGCAAGACAATCACTTCCCTCAACCAGTCAGCTGTGCTGTGCTCAATGCACCTCAGCACACAGTTGGCCCTTTCAGCTGACAGGACACACTGTTGATTCATATCCAACTTACCATCAACCCAAACCCCCGAACCTCTTTCTGCATGGCTGCTCTCCAGCCTCTCTTCCCCCCATTTTTATGTACAACCTGTACAACTTACTATTGTAACTTGTTTGGGCTTTGCAGCTACCTGAGTTTCTCCCATTCTGGTGCTGAGAGCCAAGGAAGCAGTTACTACAACCACCTGCCAGTGCAGCAAACTTTTATAGGGAAATATATTTTTTCTTTTTATTCTTTTTAAAAAAGATATATTTTTTAAAAAAAAAAAAAAAAAATAAATAGATGTATTACTTGCAGTACTGCCACTTGGTGACAGCTTCAACATATCTAAGTGCCTCCAAATGTCCAAAGGGAAGGGATTTTGTGTCCAAGACTCAAATGAGACTGATTTCTGCCATCTCCACCTGAAAAGTTCCTTGCAAATCTGGCAGAGGTGTTTCTTACCAGTTCTAGAGACCTTTAGTCCTTCTCATCAAAGTAGCCTCTTGGTCTCTGAAGCAATCAAATCAAAGTGAAGAGATCAGAGTTACTAGTTGTGTCCTGTCCTGGGCATAAAGGTATTGCATGTGCTCACTGACAGGTGACTGTCTTGAACTATTCCCATTCTCCTGTTTGACAGATCCCTACAGAGAAATACTTAAACTGCAACACAGAATACACTGTGCCAATAAGCAAGCCAACATCTATATTAATAAAACATTGAAATCCCTGAATGTTTGTCACAACCTCCACATAGTTAACTTTTGAAATATTTATTAGGTACATAACACTTGGTGGAGTTGTCTGTATTCTTATATTAAAAAAATATATAAATCCATGTCCAAAGCAGTGGATGCTGACAGGAATTCTGAGCTTTTGGTAGGAGCTAGACAGCATCTTTGCAACAGCTTAGCACACCTGCTTTCCAGAGATAGAGTGTGACTGGTGCACTTCTTGCCCCTGAGGAAACATCGCCTCCATGGCCTCCCAACAGAGTAAAATTAAGATATTTTTTTCCCTCTGTACACTTACATCTGAGCATAACTGACTGGCTCACAAAGATGTAAGGGAGGGAGAATCTCTCACTGTTCAATGATGTTACAACTCATGAGAAACTTAAAGGAAAAAATAGTAACACCACAGTTGCCTGAATGATAACAGCTTCATAGAGATCTAGAAACTCCCCTCTCTTGAGCAAATATTCAAGAAAATTATTTAGTTATGTATTAGAATAAAATAAGCTGCTACAGTTGAGGTAAAATATTTAGGATCAAGGTTTAGAGATTTTATTTCACAAAAGATTTATAAGTTCAAAACAGTGTTTGCAATCAAATTAAGATGAAAAAACCACACACACACAAAAAAAAAAAAATATACCTAGGAAACACACAAGAAGAGGGGAAGAGGAACAACAGCTGCCCTTTCTTTTAGAAAATTGAAATCTTTCATCCAGAAACTCTCAAATTCAACAAGGACAAAGGTGACAGTGTGTGTCCACTTCAGTGAAAGTGGATCATGCCAGTTCAGACTCTCAACTGGCTCCCTCTGTGGCAGATGACGTCTAGAGGTCCCTTCCAACCTTAACCATATATGAAAGGACATGTTCCCTCACACAAGACCTCTTGCCAGCCAGAGGGAGACTGTGGTGCCCCATGAGCCAGACCAGTTGCTGAGTTGGCCCATAGGACATGGCTCAGAAATCCTTTATAAAACAAGGTGCAAATACATAGTGTAGTTCATCAGCTCCTGGCTTGTACCATTATTGGGTTGAGAGAGAGTTCAAGGCCACACATGTATTTAGTGCACAAGGTTACAGCCTCTCCAGCTCTACCTCAGTCTCTTCTGCACTTCTTCCTTCATGTTTTTTGTGGATCCTTCACATCCAAGGGTCTTCAGTAACACCCATAAATGATTATTTGGTCGTCTGTAACCATCTAAGTAATTTATGTTCTTTCCTTCTTTTATCCATTTAGAAAGACCTTCCAAAAGGTTCTGAGGTTTTGGTAGTGACGGGATAATTTTAATGGAGGCAAACAATAGTGATAACAGCAAGCACTAAATACCCTGAATTTGAAATAGTGATAAGGCACAAGTCTTTTGACGTTTCTTCAGAATTCCTTCCTAGTCCCTCACTGCCTGCTGCTTACGGAGGTCCTCAGGTACTTGTCACACATTTGCATTTTTCTATTAATTTCTACATTTGCCTTTTAAACCTACATAAACTTGTTCCAGAGGTCAATATCCTGCAGCAATGAGTTCCACAGCTGAATTACAGTTTGTGTTACAACAGTTTATATTTGAACCTTTAACTAGCTTTTCTCAGCCAATGTTTCAAGACAAAGGGTCAAGTGCAAAGCTACAAGACAAGGGGTTCATATCTGTTAATTAATTTCCTCTTGTTTCTACTCAGATGATCTTCATGGCTTCAAGCCAAATAACAAAACTACCTCCTCAGCATCACATGCTTTCAACCTTTTACTGATAATAAAGACTGAGATTACAATAAAGAAACTTCATTTCTCATAATTTCATTGTCCAGACCCATGAACAGAACTTGGTAAATGCCATTCAGTGTCCAATGTCTTAATGACAAAATTATATTTTAAAATTAGGTGAAGACTATAAAACCTTCTTTTTAAACATTTTGATTTTTGTATTGATAAAGCTCAGACTTAACATGACATTTATCTAAGATTCAAAAGACATTATAAGTTTTCCATTGCCTTCAGTATTTCACTTTAAAAAATATGAATTCCCTCTTTTGATGAATTTGCTCAAAACATAACTATGTAGTCATCACAAAAAGGAACCACCACCTGAGAAATGTTTGGGGATTGTTCATGCATTTGGATGTCTTTTAAACAGTTCTGTTAGTTGACACTAATACTACTGCTTATGGAAGAAGTTCAAAATGACAACAATATATAAAGAGATACTGCCAAAGCAATAAAGAAAAGCAATGTCAGTAAAAGTTACGTAAACTCAGGACTAAAATTCAGTTTTGTGTTTTTTGATAATAATATTCAGCATTACCATGTCTTAAAGAGGAATATATTTCCCAGTGCACTACAACTGAATCCTGTTCTTTAATAAAAAATACGTGATCTTATAAGAAGCTACATAGAATAGTAGTAAAATACCTCTGTTGATATAGAAACTTTTATAATTTCTCCTTTCTTTTTCTCTTTTATTTTGCTTTTTTTGATCCTGTGCGTAAGAACTGCATATCAGATAACAGTTGAAACAAAGCATTCCTTGCATTGCTCTCAATCATCTAGTGCATTGTGAAGGTCCGGTTTTGAAGTCATTTGAATTTCTTTACTTCCTCTTGCTGGATTTTGGAGTGAAATATGGGTACCTAGAACTCCAGGAGAAAGATGTCATTACAAAATATAATCTCACAGGACTTAGTATACTATTTTGGAGCATTCAGACGTGCCATTGATTAGACTTATCTCAGCTAAAACCCATGCTTCTGAAAACAACGAGCACTATGTGGTTTATGTAGATATGAAACATCTAATAATAAAAACTCGCTGCAAAATATGAAAACCTTGCCTTTCTCTTCTCAAGATTACTAAATCTATGTTAACACTGCATACATGACTGAGGGTCAGAGCCCCAGGCTCTCACCTGCCAAGTCAGCTGTCGTGGCCAATTTATGTCTGTAGCTTCATTCCCAGCTTGGTCTCTCTGTTCAAGAAGCACAATTTAAGCCCAATTTTGCTCAGCAACCAGTTGTTATTAAGGGGCAGTGATTGGGTTTAGTCACACAAGGACTTTCTGGAGTGCAGACACAGCTGTTGCAAGAAGGGAGCTTTGTGTTTCAAATGAAAAAGAAGAGTTAAGGGTGAAGGCTTAACTGTTTAACTTGCAACTGGGTGTTGCCGTGTCAGATGGGAGCTTTGCGGGGAGGATTATTACTAATTGTATTCAGTATTCCTATCACTTCATGGCAGTAGGCTGAAATTTTACTTTGTTGTGTTACTAATACAATCTACTGTTTTGGTTTACCTGTTTACATAATATTTATGGAATAACATCATAATTGGTTTTAAACTCATTTATTTATTGTGTGACAAAATTTTTGTATGTGTAGTTTGACATCCTGGGATCTGAGGGATTTCCCAGCCTTTGTTCAAATTGGATAACTTACAGTGAAAATAGTCCAATGAAGAGTATTCCTTAAACTCAGGGACTAAAATATTCAAATTAAGTAAATTGCTAAGTACCAACTCACCAATTTAGGCCACCCGTAAGGGTAACACATGCCTAAGAAAACAAACCTAGGGTTTAATATACAGCTTAAACAGTTTTAAATACGCTTCTGCAAAGAAAGATAAAATTGCAACCTTCCTATCATGAGAAAAACATCAAGCATAATTGGTGTGCATTTGCTGGAAGATGTATGTTGAATGTGAGGGTCTTGATGGGACAAACTGCTTTGAGTAGTATCTTATGCAATGCAGTGAATAGTATCCCAACTATGCTCCCTAAGAACATTTTTGATGAATTCTGTTGTAGATTCTGGTGAGAATACATCACTGGCTGGCATACATTGGCATAGCTCTCACCAGAACATACAGTTATGATTCAAGGGCTTCATAGTATTTTCTTACACAACTAGGATTATGTGACTTACTCCTTCTTCTTGTTTCTGTTTGTTCATTAAATGTGGACAAAAAGAAATTAAGAACTACCTCTTTGGCAATTTGTGGCAAAATATTTCAATGTAAAGTAAGAAAGAAGACATGAAAGAGAGTTGCTGAGCAGATAGATTCACCAGCAGAGTATATTTTTTATTGGTATATAGAAGATAAAAACTACATGAGACCTGAAAGTGAGAAATGTTGTAGGATTCAGGAACACAGTGATTAAAAACTACGAAGAAAAGTGGAGGGAAATTCTCAGCCAACAATTTAAAGACCTCAAATGACCTGCAACTAGAAATTAGTCTAAATAGAAACCATATGCTTTAGAAAATTCTGACTTTGGGGAGGCAAATTGTTTCTTCACAGTAAAATATTAAATCTCTGCTCAAATCTTCCAAACACATTCCATGACCAAGGAAAAAAAAATCTGCTTTTTAAACTTCCTTTGGATCTTAGAGGTTTTAAATTGTGGTTTCGGTTCCAAAGTTGACACTGTCAGTTGTTTTCTAAATGTGAATTGAATTCACTTTCCTTGAAGTTCTTCGACTCAGTGTAGCTGTGTTTGTGTGTCTGTGTGCAGGGGGTTGAGTATGTGTGTTTTAAATAAGTAACTAAAAGCTACAAGAGAGGGAGTGCATTTTCAGTATGATATCTTAAACTGAAATGCTTGTCTCTGTTTAGTGCTGCTACCTGCTACTTTAGTATTGAATAATTCTATTAGTGAAAATTAAAATTTGCATTTAAAATTATTATTTCTTGAACATATTTGTTTCCATTCACCATCACGTTTTCTCCTTTTGAGAAAAGCTTAACCCAAGAGAAATGAATTAGAACATTCTACTTTGTAGCTTATCTGAGGACAGCAGAGCAAGGTTTGCAGAGAATTTGAACCTTCATTATATGAAATTGAAAAGATGCTGTCAGTGTTACAGCAGTAAAATAAACAGAAATGCTTGCTTCTCTTTCCTCTACCTTCATCTGCTTAGGAGTTATTCTAAGACCTATAGCCTCAGTCAAAAGTAATATCACGGTCCTTTTTATTATTTATTTTTTTCTTTTGAGGAGTCTGTAATCACTTTTCAAATACAGCATTCCCATTCTGAAGCAGGCATGCCTTCGCTTCTGTAGTCCTTGAGAGAGCTGAGCCTTCTTCCTCTCCTTACATACATTATTTATGTGAGTACAAAGGAAAGCACGGAGGAATAACTTGGCAGATCTGCCATTGCACACCACTGAGCAGAAAGGTTAGGGTGCACAACACCAGAAAAAGTGCACTGTAACTTTCCAGATTTTACTGGGCAATTTGGAATGTTTTGCCTGTTTTGCCTATGGTGGCTGGCTCTTGCCAACATATCTGGAAGTTAACAGTGACAACAAGTACTTATAAGACTCATACACTGCAATAAATGATCCCAAACAATAGCAGTAATTTAGAGCACACAAGATTCTATTTTCCTTTACTACTTTTAAATAAGAAAATTCTAGAAAGCACATGTAAAGGTAGACTGTTTCAACTAACAACGTTTGTGCAAGTTATTCATATCTCCCATCTTTCCCAGGCAGAATTTTCCCTCTGTCTAGCCACTTATGTAGAAATAGGAGGGGAATAGCTATTTAGGGAGTTTTGCCTGCACCTGTTTTCTGGGTGACAGGAATTGTGGGAACAGTAAACTTCTGTGAATGTAGGCCAGCAGTAAGTTGCTAGCTTTCTGCAGAGAGAGTAAAGAATATTAGTATCATCTCTTCCCTGGCATATTCCTGGAGTGGAAGAACACCATAACATCTGCCAGAATAGGCACTCCCTCTTGGCTAAAGAGCTGCTTAAGAAACACATTCAATCTTAGTAGTCCTGAAAAAACTCCTTGACCTAGTCTAATTCTAGGCAACTGCAATTCAAGCCTACAACCCAGTGCAATATGCAGTAAGGAAGAAATAAATGAATATCTGAGATAAGCTACAGTGCAGTACATTGGTATGTGCAACTGTGAAATCCCTGAGTCAAGGCACAGAGTAGCTATTATCTCAAAGAAGCATCCTAAAAATGTAAAGTCATTTAAAATCTAACATTCAAATGGAATTATAATTGTGTAAGAAGAAGTTTAAATTCCAATTGGTGTTTCTAAAAAGAATTATGCACATGTAGGTATGCTGTGGGAGCCATAGTTCTTCACAAGGATTTATGGTCTCTTTCACTGTGTTTTCATTCTTGACTATTTTACAATAAGAGAACAATGCAACAATGATATTTTATGAAGGAGAGAGAAAGCTTTAGTTACCACAGATGAACATTTAAAAACAGAAAGTTAGAAGATATATGAGGAAGTTTCTCCTATGAGCATCCCCATTAAGGAGTTTCTCATCTTTAATGATTGCCTTCTATACTCACAGTCTCCTTCAGAGCTTTGCATGCCATATAATTCAAGACTACTTCTGCTAGACTGTTGTTTCTGATAATCCTTTACTACTATTCATATCTCAAGTGGTGGAGTAATAACCTATCAGTCTCTATCAACATGAAGGCTGCATTTTTCTCATGTGCTTTACAAACACATAAAAAATGCAAGTACATACAAATACAACATGACTTTATGTCTTTGTTTAAAACAGAACAAACGCTGAAACAATTGTTTTATTTTTAATTATAATTTTTGTCACTGTGAGTTTCCCATGCTTTTCTTTTGAGTTTATTCAAGCCATAAAGTCAAGTGGTAACAGGAAAAAAAACTAGAATATAATTTCTGCACCAGCAGGTAAACAGAGCTGCACAGTATATTTTAGTTAAGGTTTTCTTCCATGTGAGTATTTCCTCCTGAGTCTGAGCAAAAAGACTGGGAAATTTGCATTTTTACCCTGTATTACTAGCTCTAAAAGAGCAATTTTTCTAGGTTACTGAAAGCAGACAACTAAAATGGAGAAAAGATTAAATCATGATATGTTCTACTGCTGTGTCTAATGCTATTTGTGATGGAGTGAACTAAAAGTTCAAGTAACAATTCAAATTCCCTTTTCACAATACACAGTTCTTGTTTACTGATTTAATGAGTTATAAAGCTCAAATTTAAAGAGTTGTCATTAATTTGAAATCAAGTATTTGTCTTGGATTTCTTTGCGACCTACTCATGTAAAGGATTGTGCACTTTTTTTTTCTATTGATTTTGGACTTTTGCTGCTTGCAGTGTCTTTTTTCCTCTACAGAGACAGTTATTCAGTTGACTTTACTTGTTACCAGTTTGTTATTACTTTTTGCTCTGAGTTCTAGCTGGATGTAAGATAAAGGTTTGTTAACCAGGCCAAGTAGCTCAAAGATTTAGCAGGGCATCCCAGGTTGCTGTTATGTGTCATGTTCTGACCATTACAATTAAAAATTTCCTAACCTGAAAAAAAAATCTGCATAGGAGAAAAAAAGGCAGAGAAAAGACAAATTAAGAGCAAGTGGAGAATGTTGCTTCTCAGTTACTGCATACTGAGAGATTCATCTTCCCTAGTGTCTCTATCTGACCTGATTATCCAGATTACTATTTTCAGTCAAGATACCTTTGGAGTACAATTTCTCTGCCTTATGTTATATAGGGCAGAGACCTATATGTATAAAGAAACAAAATGTGTTTACCTCTACAAGGGACTGTTTCCTTTCATTCTGAAGAGATTATAGGTATCTTGCTTAGCTTGCCTTTTCTAGTACAAAAATGATTATATTTTAAATATACAAAAATAGGTGAGGCAAATCCCACTCTAAGTGCCTAGAAAAGAGTTAGATCAAAGCAAACATGCACCTCACTTCAGTCCCAGTAGCTGCGTTGAGTAAATAAAACCTGCCTGTATGACACTCAGGTGGGACCCAGCTGTTGGCAATGCATAACTCTATGTTTAAGTCAGTCAGATGTCTCTCCATTGACAGTAACTAGAATTATATTTAATAGAGCTAATGGGCTCTAGGATACAATTTTTCTCATCTATAAGTATTCATCTAATACAGATGATATAAATTACAGCTAAAAAGCGAATGTTTGCCTTCACAGGCTGTAAAATGGGAGTCTATAACATAGCAGTGAAGTGGAGCATTAGGGTCAGAGCATCAGGCTTGCAAAAGATTGATTCCCAGAATACAGTTCCTGACTTTTGGTTACAGACCAAAGCTACACTGTATGGTTACACATTAAATACCCATGAAAAGTTATTTATTCTGCTGTCTTCTGTTGTCTTCACCCTCATTGATTCACTTAAGCTAAGTTATACTCTCTCATAATTAATTGGGCTAAAAGCATACTCATGGACCCTTGTAGCTACTCAGTTGACAGGAGGCAGCTTGTTAAGTCACCACAATTCAATTGTGTTTGATCATTCTGCTATAACCTGAAGATGTGGCTTTCCTCTGCTGTGGGTTTAAATCACGAGTAACATCCCGGAAGACATTAGATTTATTTCACAGAATAAAACCTACATGAGAAGAGAATCAGGGCCTCAGGCCACCCAGTTTATACAACAATAAAAGGGAAAAGGGGAATTTATGGATTATATCAGCAAAGAGGGTCATAAAACCAAACTTACAACTTGAAATAGCTATACTAATTAAGAAAGTGGATTACAGAAGTTGGAGATTGTAATGCAGATAACCACACAGTAGAAAGCCATAAAGAGTGAGTTTTTCTTTTACTAGAAATACAATTGTTGAACAACAGCTGAAACCCGCAAGTCTGGAATCATGAGTGGTTTAACTTAATCAGAGGCATAGGCATATACATCCTGTACAATGGAACCATGTAGCTTAGACAAATCACTTAAGTGAATATTAAGCCTATAGATACCTAAAGTGAGTATTTCCTGTTACATTATAGGCATCTGAGACATGAACACAATTTGATTATTCAGTTAAATACATTAAAAAGCAGAATCAAAACCAACATAGCATACTGTTCAACATTACAAAACAATTATTCTATTCAGTCAGTGCTTTAAAAACAAACCCATTCCAGAACAGCTGGAAGCCTGCAAGTGACATTTAACAATTGCAAGCAGTAGTTAACATAATGTAGTAAAAGAAAAGATTGACTCTTTTGGTCTTTTTTTTCCCACATATTTTACTTTTAAATTTATATTTGGGTTATGATTTTCATGTAATATCTTACCTACTCTTTTGTCTTCTCTGAAAATTTCTAATTAGCAATTCTCACTGGCTTTGGTGCACCTGTCACTAGCATACCTCCTAAAGCCATTTAACATGCCCAAAGTTGGGTCCAGAGTGCTTCTATACCAGTATGTGTATTTTGCTTGTGTGTTTATTTCAAATTGAGGTACATCCCTGTAAAGCACAACTTTCTCTACCAAGTCCAATTGCACCTAATATGTTGCTGCTCATAGCTGATGACACACCTCTAAATGTACCTGTAAATAAGTAAAGAAGTATTCCTATGGGATTTTTTTTACATCTTGAAAAGTGACCTCTCATGGGTTTGTGTCATCCAGGGCAGATGTCAGCAAAAAACACATCAAAGAGATACTCAGCGATGACTCATGCCAGAAAATCATCTGGGAGCAGAATGTAAATGCTCAGTTTGAAAGACTCTAGCCTATTCTTGTTATCTCAGTGAAGATGAATTAGACTAGTACCAAAGCAGATCAGTTCAGACTCAGATTCCCAAACCCAGAAATGACTGGGATTTATTGTGCTAATGCATCACGACATGGTGCTGACTATGAATGCTGCTGTTAGCAGGGCAGTAGTATGAACAGATATTTTACTTCAATTGCCAGCCAGTGGCAATAAAGTCAGACCAATGAATGAAATTCACTAGTTGATGAAAGGCCAAAACGCAACAAAATGGGTGGTCAGTCACCTCATGCAACAAACTTAGTGTTGATGAGTTAGGAGTCATATTTACTTAGATGTCCAACGGACTTAAGAAATGGAAAAGAAAGGCTGAAGCTATTCTGTTGCACAGAAACAACTCCAAAGTCAAGTTAATGGCCAGATTCAGCAGTTGCAGGACCAGTCCTGAAAATGCTTTGCCATGTCTGGGGAAAATCAAGGTAACGCTACATGCCTTACAATACACCTTAAGCTGTATTTACCTGCCGTGTGCATAAGCTCCAGACCTTACCCATCTCATCTGTTGTTATTAGGGCTTTCATGCAGCTGACATCAGATGGTTGCAAGGTGCTAGGATTTGTCCTAGGGAAGCTCTGTGTTCCTTGTTGCTGAGACACAACCTGCTCCAAGGCTGCATGCACAGACAATGCCACAGGGCACTGGAATGAAGCAGTACAATAGTGACAAACATGAATTCTAGCTGTTGTACACATATATAAAATATTTGGGCCTTTTTTAAAGCCTCATATGAGCTGGGTGGAGGGCAGGAGGTGGGGAGGGAACATATATCGCGGGGCTTTTTTTCATTTTGCACTGATTCCTTCCAAATCTTAGGGAGGTATAGGAAACTTCTAACTTCAAGACAGCAGGAGAGCAATATGGGCAGCCCTAAAGCACCATGTAGTAGTACTTTCCTTCCTCCCAGACCCATGTAGATTTCTCCATGCAGTTCAGCTCATCTGGGCAAGAACTAATTAGTTTATAGTGCTTCATCCACATTCTTCACAGGAATTTTCAGAGGAAAAGAGGGCCAGGGACAGCATGTTGCAGTGATCAATAATATGATGGGTTTAGAAATCTTTATCTTGAAATAGATTAGTACAAGCCTAATGTACTATTAAAGGATATTCTGAAGTTGCAGTGTATCTTACAAGAAGTAGTTGTGTTGCCAAACCAAGAGTTTTTAGTTCTTGGGACTTCCTTGTTAGAAGATTTTATTTTGCTGCTGGATCTGGTCCAGTTCCCCTAGCAGTCAGGAGAAATCCAGACACTAGCAATGACTGGAGAGTTCTCACGCTGAAAAAAAGCACAGTCATTATTGTAGCTGTTATTGTGGCATAGCCTATATTTTAAAATATAATTTTCTGTCATTGCCTTTTTATTTTCAAAGAAATCAATATTAAAATGAAAAAAAAAAGATAATGAATGAACTTTCCCCCATACATTTCAGGATGATATTCTTTAAAATTCTTGTAATTTCTCACCTTATGGTTTGGAACTTATTACTCCCATCTTCATACACCCAATGGGGCAAATTATAGAAAATACTACCAGTTCAGATTTTACTGTAGACTAAGCCTTGTCTGAGATTGCTCATCCAGAGCAGAGCTTCAACTTGTGACAGCTTCTGAATCTGTGTAACCTAGGTTTTATTTCAGATATTTTTGGGCTGTAAATCTCTCACATCTCACTGAACCTTATCAAAAGTAGTATTGATGTCTGTAGTACTCAGAAAATGAAGGAAAGGTCAATACCGTCAATTCAGCTTCAAATGAGGTCATTCCAACATCCAAGACAGATTTTCATATAAGATATAATGACTCATCTCCTTGAAGAACCCTGCAGTGTGGTTCATTTTTTGGTTATTATAGAAAGATGTATTTAGTCATCAAGGCCTGCTGCTGCCAAAGAAATGAAAAGAAAGAGGTGTCTCAATCTCAACTTTGGGAACAAAGCTGGTTTATTTCTCTGCCAGCAGGCCTCTGTGTACCAGTCTCGTCACAAAGCAAGTGTTGTTTATTCAAGAGTGTTATAGGTCTTACTGAACACAAAAGCTTTATGCATTTAATCAATATAGACATGTTCAGCATCAGATAGTACTGCATACAATAACATAATCAGGGAGGAGCACACAATCCCTCACCAATACAGTCTACAGTCTGATAAACATCCAGAGAGTGAAAAAGAATGGAACAAAGTCAACACAACTTTTGCAGTTGACATAATGCCTTCATTTCCATTGTATCTTTTAGTAAAAGCTTTTGGTCAAAGCTTCTGGCCCCAGAAGTTGTGACCTGGAGAATACAAAGCCCATCTTCCCAGAGAATAACCTCTATACGTGTCCCTTCCACAGAAGGATGAGCCAGAAAGCTGTGGGAAAGAAGAAAGCATCAAATTCTACGAATCAAAAAAAAAAGCTGCTCTGAAAAATGTCATTCTTTTCTGTTTCAAAGTTGCTGATGGTTACCTGGTGCACCTATAGTCAAGTAACCTCATTCAGTATGTCCATTTATTCCGTATCTGTACAGATCTAAAGAAAGTTAATTTCTTGTTGTCTGAAATTGCAAGACAGAGCCAGATATTTAATAGGAAGGACATATAATTTGTAGAACAGTGCAATGTGTAAGAGTACCAAATATTATGTGCGTTCTAGTCAGTGAATTCATTATATTTAAAACTATGAATTGAAACAAAATATTTCCTACCAATAAAATTAACTTTATTGGGAGCAAATAAGGTCTAATCATTTAATATATTTGGACTGTATTTAAACATGACAATAAGGCATTAGATGCCTGGAAAGTAAGGCAAGGCATATAGATAGTGAAAATGGTGAACAAGCAGCACGTACTGAGAAAGCTCCATTGATCATTTGATAGTTGGAATTGTTACACTTCCCAGCTGTCTCTTATTCACAGTCTCGTGAGGCTGCTCTTAAATCACCTTTTCACTATTTGTGGTTTCTGATCATGCTGGAAAGCTGAGGATGAGGCAGCAGAGACAGAAGAGCCACAACACTGGTAGTGGGATCCCCCAAAGCAAACCTGATCACTTGTGGCACAGGAACATGGAAATGTTGTGCCTGCTTATACGGGGGGCAAAGACATCAGCTTCCTGTTTCCTTGTAACATCTATCTGTGGGCTTTTGAAAATGGGCAAATATTGCCTAAAATCTATATCATCTCCTCTTTTGTTGCAGTCTAATGCTATGAAAGTCTGGGATTACTTTGAGTAGGAGTCACCAACTGCAGCTGTCTGACAGTGAGTTGTCTAAGGCGAAGCTTATCAGCTTGAGGTAATCGTCTGGGTAGGAGGGATGATTCATCCACTGGAGGTGGCAGTCACTCCTCAGTCCTGTCAAAGGCTAGTTTAGTCTAGAAACTTAGCAATCAGCCAGCCAAAGATAGGAGAGATGAATCTTCACCTATGCACATAAAATCACTCGTATCTAGTATGAAACTCCTTAGTCACAGAGGGCCTTAGATGACAGGTGCCAGCCATTAATTTTCACTGCAGTAGCTGCAAGGGTATTTCAAAGCAAGAGTGGTTCAAAGCTGAACCAGGGGAGGTTTAGACTGGGCATTAAGAAGCATTTATTTACTGAGAGGGTGGTCAAACACTGGAACAGGCTTCCTAGAGAGCCAGTCGATGCCCCAAGCCTGTCAGTGTTTAAGAGTCACTTGGACAATGGCCTTAACACGCTTTAACTTTTCGTCAGCCCTGAATTCATCAGGCAATTGGACTAGATGATTGTAGATCCTTTCCACCTGAACTAAACTAAACCTATTCTATTCTATTCTATTCTATTCTATTCTATTCTATTCTATTCTATTCTATTCTATTCTAGAATTGCACAGTTGACCTTTCTGTGGGGTTTGGCATTTTGCTGCTGAAGGCCAGCAAGAAAATTTCAGGGTCTTGTTAGCCGATCATTGTTACAGTCTTTTAATGGAATTATCAGTGATCATCCTTTAAAAAGTTACAAATTAGTCTCTTTGGAGTCACAACTTTTCTAAGAAACTTCTCCAGTTTGGGGGTAAATCCTTGCCAGACTGAGCAAAGGAGTCCAGACAAGTGCTTATATTTTATTTCTTTTGACCAATGGTCTCACCATTGGTATATGGTAGTGATTTATCTGCTACAAGTTGTAGATAGTCTTCCCCCCAACAATGAAAAATAATAATAATAATGATACGTGCTAGGTTATTTTTTCATCTGTTGTCAACCTTTGACACCAGCTCTGCCTTACTGCATTGCTCTGTAATTTTCCCTCAGACATGGCCCACACCCTGTTGGGCAACTACTAGAATAATTAAGTGAACCTTTATCCTGCTGTCTGTCCTGCTGTACAGTCTGCATCATCTGGCAACATTTGTAGGAAAAAGTCAAGCTCTGTCATTAATTACAGTGTGTTGATAAAACTAAATTCTGTTTGGATCATTTGTCTTGGAAGTGCAGGTGGATACATGAACTGGCATAAATGTCCTAGGTTAGTGGATAGTTTTAAATTTCAAACATTTTCTCAAATGATCGCTGGGGAAAAAAAATATTGGTTCTGGATGCACATCTGACATCAGATCCCCAAAGGTTTTCAATCTTTTTCATTGCACTCCTTTTTCTCACCTGCTTTCCACGGGCAAAAAGGGAGTGAGAACGTGAGGCAAATTATACAATCCTTCCTGTAATTTGTTCAAGCCCAAATTTGTTTTTAAGCAGGTGTAGAAAAATGGCATGTTTGAATGAAATGAAAAATAACTGAGGATTAAAAGCATATTTTTCATTGTGAAATTGCTTTTTTTGTTATTATTACTGACTTCTTACTGCTTTAATAAATCAACCAAATGGTAAGAATTGGTGATGGTGAAAATTACAGATGAAGGGATATGTACTCTATTAGCAGTACAGGCTTACTATTGGTAGTTGATATATTTTTCTGTCTGTTCTTCACCAAGAACCTGTTTCTGTCCACATACTTAAAAGTCTGCCATGCATGCATGTATGTGTGTCAGAAGAACAGTGCCTTTTATTTTTTACATTATCATATAGATTGCACAATTCACCTGCTCTTTAGTGTTTGCAGTGATATCACTCCAAGGTTAACATTAAAAAGAATTTATTTTAGAACGAAGACAAACATAGTTATTAATTTCTCAAAAATATTAAATTTTGTTGGGATATTTGGCAGCAGCTAGAAGAAAATAAAGTATTATGGGACTTCCTTTAAAAAGGGTTTTGTCTTTTATGGTTGTGAGCATCTACATGTACAGCAAAGTTTCTGTGAATACTGAAAGTGTCTGTGTGGGAAAGGATAAGAATGAGCAGTGGAGTGGAGCTGAGCTGTCTGCTTAAAGAAACCTATTCATTTCTATGAATATCCTAGTTTCTATTCATCTGTGGAGCTACATAGCACTACTTAACTTCCACTGAGATATCCAGAAAAATCTTTTTTACTACAGCTCAAGGTAATTTAATGCAATTCAGGGTATTTTCTTTTAGAGTGTTTTGCAACTGCCTCTTACACTTTAAAGTTGTAGAAAAATATTCAAGTAGGAATAGTCAAAACTTCTTCTATGTTAAGTACCTTTATATGTAATCTAGTTTTGCCATTTCCATCATTTCCTAAAGTAAACTACCACCTATATTATTGACCAGATAGAGCTACAGGTAAAATCTGTTTTCAAAGATCAGCTTGATAGTCTTTTGCAAATTACCAAGGTAATTAAATCTAGACCTGCTGTTATTAAAAACGTGTGTGGAGATAAACAGAGACCCTGCCCTTCTGGAGTTGTATTGGAGCTCTTTGATTCTATTACATGCATGACAGACTCCATGGTGTAGCTCTGTAGAAATCTGTTCTGAAATGAGCCTCAAGGACCATGAAGAGATTGATCGTTTATATAAAATAATGTTCTTTTTCTGGTTTATTCTGTTTGTGCAACCACTGGAAAAACATTTCCCTTCTTGACAGAAGCATTGTTCACCATCCGACAGGTCTTATGAGGCTAAGAGAAATATTTTACTTTGCACCAGTAGATAGAATTCTTATTAAATACTTTGCCATTATGTTAAGTAATGTTCTGTGTGCCTCTTGGCTTCTATTTTTTTCTTGCAAAGGCATATTAATTGTACCTTATTTTTCTGTACTTTGGATAAAATATGGTGTGAGGATATATAGAAAACTGATTCGTGTAAAGTATATTAAACAAAGCCTAATCACTTAAGTTTCAAAAAAACAGAAAAAAAAAGAAAGAATTTCAGATGTATTGACTTCTTGATATATGTAAGTCCTTTAAGGAAACCCTATCAATAAACCCTGTAAGTAGAAGGAAAATTAAAATTGTGAAAGTTGTGAAGTCCTCTCTGCAACCTGTATCTCCCCTTCTTCCAAGATGTTGCTTTGGATTTTGTCTGCAATTTCAGAAACATTAATATCACACTGGAAAGAAGATATCAATGTGCTTGGGAAAAAAAGCACATGAAAATCCAAATGATGGCGAATGTCATTCTTCTCATTTTTCTGGCACTAATTCAGCAGGATGTTTGGATTCACATCTCACTTTTCCCATTGAAAATCACCAGACTATAGGTGAGAGGATTCTTGGAGTCCTTAGTGTCTTGCTTATCTGAACCTCTGAAGAGAACTTTTTAAATAACATAATAGTTTTTGTAACGGAATTCAAGCCTAAGGCAAACGGATTTGTCATGTATGGTTTATGATCTTCTTCATTTTGGTGAGAGTCACCACTGGTCATCTGCAGTAGTTAAAGATGGTGGAGAAAGTTGGCAGAGATTTCATTAAGCAGTCTGACATTTTAGCAAAAGCACTAACAAATTAGCATTGCTTTTCTGATGCAGCTAATCCTCTTTTCTCTATCAATACAGTTCCTTTTGATCTTTAGGTGAAATGTTTACACATTTGTAAACAAAAATCTGGTGGTGTGAATATCTGGGATAGCAGATGTGATACACCCGTACTTTCTTTCATGGATTATATTATTCTCATAAACATACTCTCTAACTCTTTAATAATTTGACTTTAAAAAATAATGTTATCATATTATCAAGCAAAACTGTAATTGACCACAAGACTAATAAACAAAGTAATGTAATAATTTTTCACTGTCATAACTCTGACACTGTTATGAGAAAGGATATCTTCACTCTTAAAAAGTGATTCCTCTTAAGCTGTAGGAGAACTAGCAAGCTAATTATGAATCTAGCTGAAGGCAAGACTTATGGACTCAGTCCAAAATTATGCCTAGAATTCATTGTTTTTATTCTGAAAGGATGGTGAACTCAGTAGAATCTGCTGGGACTTTAGGCACTGTACTTAGACCATTAAAATAAATCCTTAATGCTGTTATCTAGAATTTTATTTTTTTTTCTGTATACATCAAGTTATTCCTTGTACAGAGAATTTATTTTAATTATTTAATTGTACCACACACTTAATGATGCAGTTTTGTAACAAAATGCATTCTAAAGGTTATATGCATTTCAATATCTAAATAAATAAATAAATAAATAAAATTTGACGGGAATTCAAGGGAGTACATGCTGATATTTTGAACCCCATAGGAAAAAAGGATTTCCTGGACTAGGGCTTTATTTGTGGCACAAATAAAGAATAATGGGAGTTGCAAAGGGGAATATTACTCCACTACTGCAAAGTGACGGGGAAGATAAAAGGAGGAAAAAATGGAACCACAGAGGTTTTTGATAATAAACCTCAGAAATAACATAGGGGATGGGCTTGAAAGACTGTACTTTTGAAGTTATTTTTCAAATTCAAAAGATAATATTTATTCTCAGATAATTTTAATAATAATTTTAAAATCAAATGAATGACCTTTTTATGTACAATCAATAGTTCCTGAATATGTAAACGTAGCGTTCTAATCAATATATAGAAATAAGCTCTAAGGTAGAAATATTACCATTGACAAAAACTTGGCTATATAGCTGAGAAAAAGTGGAGATTAAATTTATTTTTCTAAATATAACCTCAAAATAATTTTTTTCCTCTCGATGTGAATTACTGATTGGTACTGAAGGACAAACAAAAAATTAGATTTGAAATATATTATTATACTGAAAGCCATATAAACAAAATATGAAAGATACTAAAACATACTAAAATAAAATTCTTCTTTTGAAGCCTCAAGGTGCAACACAAGAAATCTGCCATATTTAATTGATTGGTTAGGGAAGACTACAGCAAAAGCTTTGAAAACTTTTGTGAGCAATAACATGTAATTGTCAATAAACTGAGTTTAATATCCTTACTTCATTCTGGACGATGCTTCCTTTTGAAAGAAATTCATGTAATTGGATCCATTTGTCAGGCTGATGAAAACTGAGCTCTCCATTACCACATGAAGGGAAAAAAAGGAACTCCCACAAAGAATTGGACATGTTGACAAAAGTGGGTGGAAATGTGCTGTACAATTTTATTGAATGAATAGAAATATCAAACCAAAAACCAGAATTTGAGATTACTTTATGTTGTCCCCAAATGCTTTAATAAATGTAAATGTGAGAGAAAGCTTTGAGATATTATTGAAATACACATCCCTGGTTATTTTACAAAGTCTAAAATTCCCATTCAAAAGCATGGCTTTTGTCCAAAAGCAATTCCCCTAGATAATCAAGGAAAAGCTTTGCCTTTGCTAGCACAACTGTATAATGTACTTTCTGTATGTAGACTGTCAAATGCATTGAAAATCGTACCACATTTGTTCTGTTTTCCCTGAGCCAGCAGAAAAGTTCTGAGGTATTTTGATTAAAATGCACATTTGACCTTGGATTATTAAATAAGGGGGAAAAAATAGTATATATAAAAAGTTTTGATAGTCTTTCAGTTCTTCTTCCTGTCATCCAATAAAGCAAAACAATTAAATATTACTATTACACAGTTATAACTGCTCTGTCAAGCCTGACTTTTTAAACCTGTCAAGCAGTCATTCCTTTTCTGTTACAAAACATCTAGTTTCAAGCTTCCTAGCCTTCTTCCCAAATAAAAATTTCAGAAAATTATGCGGAAAACTCCCACTTTATAATAATATTTTTACAAACTCTTACTCAAAAACAAATTTTGACATGCACTCCAATTAACATTTCTGATGAGAAGCTCAGTTAGCTGGTGTTTCTGAACTAAGGTCAAAGCAACTTCTATAAACAATAGTTCAGTGGGGAGCTGTGAAAGAGCTAATATTTTGGCACCTTGGTTACCACCTGTCAAGTGTTAGAGTGCCATGGTATTCTGTTATCAAACTGTCAACATTTGATTAAAAGTTGTATTCTTTAGTTGTAGCACAGGTTGTGTAATTAAAGTGTTGTCTTCCTGTACTGCCAGCTCAGCAGGAAATTCTAACATAGAATATGTATCATTAGTAAGCTACTGAAAGTAAATGAAAGTGACTTTCTCTGGCACCAGATAGTGTTAGAAATTTATATATGAAGCTTCCTAATACATTCCACTAAGAAATCCCATTTTTCACCAGCTTATAACTTTACCTTAGGTCAACTTCTCATGCTGAAATTTTCCATATTTGCTTTCAGATTTTGGCTTTTTTTTTTTTTTTTTTTAAGTTGTGGGGGGGAGGGGGGGAGGGGTAGATGGACATCAAATTTCAGCAGAGATTCAAGTGCTTCAAAGAATGAGAGTAGATAGCAATTTTACCAAAAAAAATTCCTGGGTATTTGTCTGATGTGTTCTGGACTATTCATACTTTATCTATTTAAGTATTTATACTTTAGAACAGCATTTTTGCAAGAGAAATGAAGACTGCTATTGGAGATGTGCATCTTTTCTCCATTTGAAAGTCAGATTTAGCCAAATTAGTGGAGTCTTAAAATTTTCTGGTGCATTTGTTCAGTGGGTGCTGCCAGGATTTGCCATGGATCCCCTGTGGGTGATTCCAAGGCACCTGATTCCTGCTGTTGTCTCACAATGTGCCAACTGCATTGAGTCTACCAGAGCCCTCCCAGAAACAGAGCACATGTTCCAGAAGCAAAGAGGCTTAGGATCAGCAGAACCTTCCCATCTGGCCTGGGGCAACAGAGAGCTGTGAGCCAGAAATCCCATTTGCATGCTAGTCTAGCTTTTCTAGGAATAATAGATTACAGATCTATACCTTGAGCTCTCTTCACAGTCTGTTATCAAATCCTGCTGATTGCTATGCTGTAGGTGGACAGCAACCACTGCTCTGTCTCTTACAAAAAAAACAAACAAAAAAAAAAAAAAAAAAAAAAAAAAACGAAAAAAAAAAAAAAAAAAAAAAAAAAAAAAAAAAAAAAAACAAAAAAAAAAAAAAAAAAAAAAAAAAAAAAAAAAAAAAAAAAAAAAAAAAAAAAAAAAAAAAAAAAAAAAAAAAAAAAACACCAAGAAATTGCACGAACTCTTTTCTGGAAGATCTGAGGCTGCCATTCCCCATCCAATGGTAAATTTTCTCTACTTAGCCCAGGAGCTGTTAGAAGAAGTAAACCCTTTCAAGAAGGTACTTTCAAGAAATAAACCTGCTAATACTTAATCAAGAATGTGCTCCTTTTTGAAGATCAAATGGCTAAATACAGATTAGCAAAGAGTCTTTAAATACAATTTCATTCTGACTGTCACAAAAAGCCAGGAGCATCCAGATGTCTCCCCTGATGGGGTTGGTTCCAGGTTGGGATGCTGGAGGGAGAGCTCACAGTGCTCCTTCAGGGGCAGAGAGTACCAAACAGCTGAATCTTCTTTCCATAGATAGATAGGGATAACATAATACACACTCAGTTCTGGATGTTCTTTGTTTCCCCACAGCGATTTGCCCGTGTCTCTGACCCTATCCTTTCTTTTCTCTAACAAAAAATACCAACAACAAAAAATAGGTTTAGAGCTATTTTTCACACAAACTATGTAGTTATACTGCAACCTTGACAACACTTAAAAAAATTATATAGTTTTGTTACTTTTGTGAGGTCATATGACAACAGGGACTGAAATGTTCTTAATGACTGAATCTTGAGCTTTGTTGAGCTGTCCCTTGAGGAGAAATTACTAGGAAAATCAAGTAAGAAATGAAAAGCCCAAGTCCAAGGTCATTTGTCTCTTGACTCAGCCTTTCGGCAACATTGCTGACCCCTGATCTGCTTTCAAAAGCCCAAAACTCTCTACCCCAGACCTATGCTGCCATAAGCTTTTTCTTGGGACCCTGTGATTACTAAAATGAGCAAGCACAGTGAATGTGCAAACTGAACTGAAATTATACAGTCACAGAATCACAGAATGATATGGAGTTGGAAGTGACCTCTGGACATCATCTAGTCAAACCACCCCTGCCAGAGCAGGTCTACCTAGAGCAGGTGGCACAGGAATGTGTCCAGGTGGGTTTGGAATGTCTCCAGAGACAGAATCTCTACCAGCTCTCTGGGTAGCCTGTTCCAGTGTCCTGTCACCGTCAAAGTGAAGTTCCTCCTCATGTTTAGGTGGATCTTCCTATGTTCAAGTTTGTGCCCATTACCTCTTATCCTGTCACCGGGCACCACTGAAAAGAGTCTGGCTACACCCTCTTAACACCCATCTTTTAAGTATTTATAAGCATTGATAAGATTCCCCCTCAGCCCTCTCTTCTCCAGACTAAAAATATGCAAGTCCCTCAGGCTTTCCTCATAAAAGAGATGTTCTAGTCCCCTAATCAACTTCATAGCCCTAAATCATTTTGTTCACAGTTTAAATACAACATTTATGGTCTTAGAAAAGAAAGGCAGAAAGCTTTCTTCCTGCTCACCTTCACACTTTACATACCTCAAGATCTTGTCTTGGCGGAATCAACAAAGTATAGCTGTATATGGAAAGATATACTTTGCTTTAGTTGAATTATTTCTGATTTGTGGCCAACTTCACATCCAAGGTAGAATGAGGTATTGGTGTTCAATTGGTATACCAACTGAATACTCAAAAAAAAAAAAAAAAATCTCACAGTACAGAGTTTCTCTGTTTTAGCAGTACAGCAAGTTAGCTATTCCCATTATCTTTTACAAAAGGAGACATGAAATCAACCTACCCTGTGTTTTTTGAATACCACAGTGAGCTCTCAGCTGAGTTTGTGGCCATCTTTGCACAGGTAACAGGAGCTACAAGGTAGTGACTAGTTACCGATAGTTGGAATCAGCTGGACACTTTCATTTCTGAAGTTTCCCCCTCTATTTAATTGCAATAAACAGATATTCTGAGATGCCCTAGGAGACTTCAGTCCTCAAAGTAAAGATTCAAACTTGGTTCTTGAAACAAGTCCACACCATCTCCCTGTAATTTTCAAAAATATTTTTACTCTTCTTTGAAAAGTGTATGTAGGCAGAGGCAATATTAAAAATATTTTTTCTAAAGCATATAAACTCTTCTAAAAAGCTCAGTAACACATTCTATTTTGAATGTGTTCTGTACTGGCCTAAATTATTGTGACACTTCCAGAGTTTTAAATAAAACCATCAATCCCAGGGAAATTAGTAGAATGTCATAAATAACACATATAAGTTCAAGTGTGCTTTAAAAAGTATCTGCCTATGATTTCAGAACTGCTGACAGTGAGTCAGAGCAAGGAGGCAGGTTTCTGAATATGCTATAAAACTGGGCAAAGCCTCCTGCTTTGTCCCGCTTGGCCATAACATTTTAAAGGGCTGGTTTTAACAGTTAGTTGGAGTAATTAGTGGAGCAGTTTTTTCATCATTACGCAGAGCAGCACGTTGGAAAAAAAAAAAAGTTTGCAGATCACCTCAAAATATGTAAAATCAGGAATATTTTCCCTTGGAAAAAGGCATGCAGCTTATCATAAATGCCAAGTTCAAAGCAATATTACAGTTGCAGTTGGGCATCCTCAGACCAGTAAATACACAGCACATCACAGAATATGCAATTAAAATGATTTATATACACAAACGGAGAACAAAAACTTACTCTGCACCCAACCTTTTCCCCTCAAAAGAATAGAAAAGGAAACAAACTGCATATCACAGATATGAGTCATGTTGTTTCAGTCACTACTGGAGAACAGCCAGAGATTACAATGATGAGATCAGTATAAAGCTCTACATTGAATCAAATGGTATTGCTTAGCGACAGTGAAGAGGTTGAATTTGTGACAGCAATTCAAGAGACTTGCACTGAGCACAGAGAAGGGTGGGACAAAACAGGCATAAAAGCATCCACAGCCATGTTTCAGCTCCATAGCTGGTATCCTTGGCAAGTGGGTTTGCTTGGTGTTAGGTTAAACACAGAGTCTATCTACGTCATGATTCTTACATGAAGCTGGATGAAAGCATCAACCTATAAACGGAGGACTTAGCAGAAACACAGAAGGACAGACCTCATGATTTTAGAAAATATAAGCATTTTTTTATACTTTGTACTGAAATGCAAGACACAGGCAGGTTTCATAATGTTATAGAACATGTTACAGAAAGAATAATGAAGCTGTTAAAGCACCAGGACATTCTCACCAAGTCTGAGGCTGGTATGAGATGATTTGCTGGCTTTATAGTGCTGTGTAGATTTTCATTCACAGTGAATGTCTGAATTTGCATATAGTGGTTAACACTTTGAATTCCCTCTGCAGCATGTTATTGTTCTCTAGTCCTTTACTTTTCTAAGAAGTTAAAGCAGTCTTTGGCAAACCATTTGCATGAGAGAGTTGGCTTTGCAGATATCTAGGCTTTGCAGGTTGGCACGTATTTCCAAGCCTCAAGCATCTCCAAAATGATAAAAAGGCAATACAAAACCATGTGTCTAGAATATATCCCCACTGGGTTTCAAATCAGTTCTGTGTAGGATAGTATTAAGGTCTTTCTGAAAAAATCCATATTATTCACTAAACTGAGCACATGGTGCCATTGAAATTTGCCTGGTTCATTGTTTAAATTCTGGGTAGTGGAAAGCCAGCTGGGTTAAAGAATACGACTGTATTTTATTCAGAGAACAGATATGGATGAAATATGGAGCAAATGGTCTAATGGGTTTCTGAGAAGATAAAGTCTAATTCATTATTTTTAGTGTTATTGAAGACATCCTAATAACATCACTTCTGGATTTCTCTGAGATCAGATGATAAAATGGTGTATTTTATTTTTGTTCTTGGATAGAAAAGCTCCAGAAAGGAAACAACAAATGCAAATACAGAGCAAATTTAATTCTGAAAATTTTTACACATAGGATAATATTTTAGTTATTTCAGGAAGTTTTATCTCTGTAATGAAAAATGTTAACATTGTGTTCAGATTAATTTAGTGACAGATTATATTCTAGAAGTTTGGCCTAAATAATTTTGGGAAGCTGATGCTGTAAAAAAGTGGTTTATAATTTTGTGGTGCAACATGGCATTAGGCAGTTCTGATGTTATGAATAACTTCCACACATTTTGGTGTAGGCTCTCTATTAGCATATCTTATTCATATGTTGATGTACTTCATGTAGATCCATGGTATCTGGGATCTTGAAAATATTACTCTTTTGAGATCTAAAAAAGTCACATAACTTTTGAATTCCTTGTTACATTTTGGTAAACTCAAAAAAAAATTATTTGAAAACAATTGTTTTCTAAATGCTTTGTTTACAAAGCAAGTAAGATTAGATTATATCCATTTTCTTGGAAGTAATTAGCATGTGACATGCTTTCAAGTTTCAAATCTTATGGGACAATTTTTTCTTATGCCACCATTATTTGGCCCTACCAGGCAGATCAAGAGCCAAAATGCATCAAAAATTGTACGTATTTTGGCTGATGAAAAACATATGAACTAATCTGATGTATTTAAAGCACACAACGTTAGAGCATTGATTGTTTCCTTGATGGAAGTAAGGATTTTGTTCTTTCTCTACAGATTTAAATTCTTATGTTCAAGATGCAAGACAGTATACAGTTGACCATGGAAATATGAAAATATGTACAGTATGAGTTCTTCAAAAGAACAGGTTAACTGACATAGGAGTGGTCTGTGCTAAACAGTGGGTGTATTGCTAACTCATTTTAAGACACTGGTCATGACTTTTTCCACGTGATTTCCAAACTTTTCATAAATTTTTATTCTTGTGACTCTCATTAACATTATAAGAGTTGTCTCTTATGATGGGATCTTTTGACCTAGAAGCCCAATATGATGATTTGGGGAACCAGTATAGGACTTGTGAAATTGATTTCACTTTATGCAATGCCTGTAGCCTACCTTGTCTCTTAACATAATGTTTGACTATGAACCCTCAAAGCTTTACAGCATGTGACCAACTCCAAACAGGATGTCTGTGAAGGGCTGGGGATCTTCAGGAACTGGGAAATGGCCTAACAAGGGGACAGTCCCATGCATGTGACCCTGCCTCCTCATACTCCTCAGACATGCGACAAACCTTGCACTCATTGTTCTTCAACCCCTCTCATTGACAAAGAAATTGGCATCTAAAACATCTTTCTCCAGCAATGGCAGCATCTGGTCTGGAGCCATGAGACCATTGAACAGCAGGTCCATCCCAGCGCAGGGCCACATACAGGGAATTTCCATTTGAAGCAGAAATAGATATTCCCCAGTACCACAGCATGAAGCAGCGGCAGGAGATGAAGCAAGTGGTTGACTGAGAAATCTAAATTTTGTTCCAATCGCTCAGAGACTGCATTAAATACAGTATATCAGAAAGGCCAGTGGGAGGACCCTCTGCATGAAAACGTGAGCTTTGGCCCATATTTATATTCTTTCACCAAGTAACACTGAATATCTTTTAGCAAAAGTCTCTTCATTGCAGATTGCAAAACTATAAAAGAAAATAAAGAACTTCCCTTTAACACATTTGTGCATGCTTTCTTCCCAGTATTAAGTAAAAATAGAGAACCTTTTGAAATATTTCTATAGTATTCACAGTCTTAACTTCCTTTTTGTTCTATTGATACTATTAAATCTCTGCAAATCTCTCATAAGTAAGGAGAGATGCCTCTTAATCTATATAGTAGTGTGACTTCCTTTTTCACACAAGGATGATATGGAGGAGTTTTTTATTATTTCATTACTATAGGCTTTTTTGCTATTATCCCTATAGTAGGCATATAATTAAGCTTGATATAATAGCAAATTTTGTTCCTTATTAAAGTATTGTCATTGAAGGAGTTACATATTTAGAATAAAATTGCAAAGACATCTCTAGTAAAAAAGTTAAAAATGTGACTCAGAAACTCTTGTGTTTATTTTAAAGGAGTGGTATGATAGAAAAGCAATAAATTTCAGTTTTATGAAATGTAAGCCAAAAAGCATGCTAATGAGCACAATAATTTATCACTGGTTTTATTCTGCTTGTGCCAACATATATTTCAACCACATAGCGAGGAGGATAAGGTTGGTTTTACCATGACCCCTGGTGGAAATTGGGAACAGAGTACTGTTAATTTGGGAGAGTTTGGGATCTTGAGCCTCTTACCAAATAGACTGGAAAGGCTCACTCTCTTCTCTGCATGCACTCAATTGTGTTGAGGGAAAAAATGAGCAAGACAAAAGCAAAACTTAAAAAATGAGAACTAAGGGAACACTGGATGATATAAACATAATTGCTACATCACATTCCAGCTACAAATGTGCCATGAAGCGTTTTATTGCACCTTGCATCCTAGTTCTGCCTGTGAGGTTTGTGCAGAAAGTACCATTCCAGCAGGTTTTGTCATGCAAGTGCGCTTTTGTGTCAGTAATTTGCTAATGCTGTCACCTTACTGAATGCAGCAGCATTAATCATAGGAATAACATGTTAACACTCCCCAAATGATCACAGTAGTCAGAGCACCTGCATCTGCTCTCTGCCTGCTGCTAGTGCTAAACCCTCGTCTCACAAAGATGACCTGCCTTTTCATCTTAGGTTTGGTCTGAGAAAGGGAGAATTTCTCATTAGTTGGGTTAATCCAGCACAAGGCTTCTGGCTCCAACAGATCAAAAACTCCAAACTGACCAGCACACAATCATAAATCTTTAAAATATCAGTCTTATTGTGGGTTTCCCAAATGCCCTTATGCTCCTTATTTTATAGGGGTCTGCTGATATTTGTGGGTGCCTAAGCAGTGGTGCTTTTCCTAAACAGGAGAGTATGTTGTTAGCTCCAGCTGTCATCATGCATATTTCCACCAACCTCAAAGCCTTTGTTCCTATCCACATCCTAGCTGCATACAGCCCTTGTAACACTTTTTAATAGAGAGCCCTTAGAGAGCTTCGAAAGGGTTCTCAAAAAGGTTGAAAACTTAGGAAAAATGAATCTTATATTCCCGTACATACAGAGATAGAGCATGACTCCATTTCTGATCATAATTTTTATTCTTAAAGCAGGGTTGCCAGATTTTCTTCTTTGGTAGTAGAAATGTAATTAGAATGGAAAGAAACATTCAAACAAACTAAACAACAGATTCTTAATAAATATATTTCTGAAGCTTGCAACAAGTTCATATGCCTTACCAGTGCAATACCTGATGACAACTTAGCTGCAATACAGCAAAAATCTGGACTCCACAGTGATGTTATAGGCTGAGTTGGGACCAGCAAGGCGATCAGCATGTATGCTAGTAGCACAGAAGTAAGCAAAAACTGTGCCTAGGCATGGAACAATTTCCTGGATTATTTTTTTTCACTCCTTTACATTTGTCACTGAAATTCTTGTAATACTGAAAAAAATGCAGAAAATATTTTAGCAGACTCAGCAGCAGATGTCTGGCAATACCTATGCATGCCAAAACATGTACTGTGAGGTGTATTTCCATCAAAAAAAAATCCAGATCTTTGTAAGGAATGATCTAATAATACAAGACAGACTAAAACAAACAAACAAATAAACAAACAAACAAAAAAAAAAAAAAAAAAAAAAAAAAACACCATAAACTTTTTAACATTATTTATGGAGTTCTTTCAGAGCTTCACATGAAGTTTTCACTGGTGTTATCTAAATCACTTTTAGGCTGCTGTGGTTGTATGCATTTGAAAAAACTGTGAGGCCATAGAGACTACATTAATAGTTTATGTCTTGATAGAGTTGTTAAATTTGTCATGTAAATATAGCTAGTAATTGATCTGGAATAGCAAAACATTGATTATTGTTCTCATTTCCTCCAAAGTAAGGGTTTTCATACACTCTGAACAAGGTAGAAACACAACTTATTTGGTATTCAGCACTATCAATGGAGAAAAACTGCTCATTGAGAAGGAGGGATAGGAATTGCTTATGGTTGTGATGTTACCACCAGAAGAGGAAGTTTTTATAAACTCTGAGTATCTATCTATCCCTTTGAAGTATTCGTTGTTGTGGTTTATTTGGAGGAAGATGGATTTGGAGGAAGAAACCTGTGTGCTGACAACTGATACTTATAGCCACAGATTGATAATATATTAAATTGAGGTGTCATCTGTTACTTTATAAGCAACACAGAGTATAAAATAGTCTTGATGTAGCAAACTTTCCTTTTCCTGAACTACAAGTGAAGTGCTATTGAAGAAACATGCTACTGTGTACTTTACAGAAAAGTTTACAGCAATTATGTATAGCACTGATATATATTTTTCAAGTCATTTGACAGATTAAAATGCAATGTGGTTGTCTGACATGGATTTAAATGGAGTAACTCACAAACAAGATTCTACAGGAGGTTGTGGTTCCATGCTGTTTTTTTATAGGAGGGCTCTTCTCTAGAAAAATATTTTATCAGAAATGTTGAAATAAATTCAGACAGTATATTTTTCTTTGGAGCTAAGTTAATTCCTCTAACATTCATAGAAACACTGCAAAAGGCAATGTAGTTACACATGGCTATCTAGCCATTAGTGACAATAATCTAGAAATGTACAATGTTAAAGACTTATGCATTCACTGACATTCTCAGAGACGAGGATTTAAAACTGAGTCAAAACTTCATGTGCAGACTGTACTTTTCTAAAAGCATTTCATTTACAGCAACATAAAAGGGGATAGAAATTGTATTAAGAGTTTAATTTCCAACACAATCAGGCTGATTAAAAAAAAAAAACAACAAATCCCCCCCCCAAAAAAAAGGCTTCTAATTGCCTACAATACATTTTGGACCTACACCTTGTTCACTTGTATTAATTGTTAATATATGAAATAGATAAATTGTTCTCAACTTTGTCCTCTGAAGGCAACTTCTAGCCTATTGTTAACTAAAGTGAATTCTAATCTTGCATTTTCTTTAGGCAAAATAAGGCAGAGAGGCACTTTGGTCTAATGGTCCAAAAACAAAGCTGGAAAAGAATAGTCCTTCAGTCCTAATTTGGCAAAATCAAGTCACCTGCCTGTCTCAGTTTCTAGACTTGCAATGATTTTTTTGCTGTCACTATATACCTCACACTATTCATTAACTCTACAGTGCTTTGAAAATACAAGGAGTCAAATGTTGTTATTAAATCACTAAACAAAATAATTAAACTGTCTAAACAGAATTACAAAGAATAATTAGCAATTAAAGAGGATGCTATTATCTGTGTAGTGTGATGATGAGAGCAAAACTACTAGAATGCAGAACCCATTTGAATACAGAGGAAATAAGCAACAGTGAAAACTTATGTAAGTTTCAATTGATTAAAACACAATTCTCTCGTATTAAGTGATCCGAATTAAGACTCTGAAAATCATTTTCCCTTTCATTTACAAATGAATTTTGTTGTTCAGCTTCAGCTCTGCCTGATCCAGCAGAAACTTCTTCCTGAAAGTATCCGTGAAATGGAAGCCTCCAGCAATTTCATCAGTGTCAGTCATAGCTAGTTAGAATATATAGGTAGTACCAGATTTGTAACATATCCTTAATCTGTGTGTTCTTAAAACAAAATATTCCCTTTAGCTACATGTGTTCAGACTTAAATGGAAGTCATTGGGAATTCTCTCTGGCATCTCTGGGCAGAATATGACATTTGTTTTAGAAATATGTGCTTTTACAGTTTATAAGTAGGCAGGTAGACTGTTAAATACCATGTCCTTGCAATGGTTGTATTGACAGAAAAAGAAAGAAAAAAGAAAATATGACCTGAAAGAAAACCCAGCAAATATTTTAGTTATTATTCCCTTAAAATGAAAAGACTGATTATTTTTTAATAAACAGGTGGGATGATTTTCTGCATGGGTGTGGTGACTTCTTTGAATTATCCTATTGAAGGTAGTAGTAAAGTATTACATATATATATACAGAATCACAGATTATTCCTAGGAAGTCCAGTTTGAAAATAAAACCTATCAAATGCTTAAATCAGCAAGCTGAAATCTGGGAGGCTGGTTAAGGTCCATGCTTTGCCACAAACTTCATCAGTCAAAGTCCTTTAGATCCAGATTTTTCAAACACCCATCAAAAAGCAAGCAGGCATTTAAATGTCATGGAAATCCAGGGCAATTCTCTTTGCAGTTCTCACTTTCCCACAGAGAAAAATGTGATAAGGATATTTTACAGACAGGAAACTGTGAGCATAAATACAATATCTTGATTTATTCAGACACAACACTACCTAAAATAGGGGAAGTTGCAGAATCACATGCTCTTCTCTGCAGTAAATGTGAAAACACCAATAGTTCTGTGCTGTCCTAAAAAATAGATGTATCAGGGAGCTGCAATGTCAATAAAGAGATGCAAATAGAACATCATTTGCATATAGAGTCAGGCTGCAGGAAATTCGTATGATCTGCTTTACACAGGCACCAGTCTGCTGACTTCTCACCAAAAATTAGGAATGTGGAGGAGGCATTCAATTTGCAGTGCTTTTCTTTTTTAGAAGCTTTTCCAGATTGTTGTATCATCACTAAGCATGTAAAAACAAACAACAGAAAAAAGGCTTATTTTGGTACAGAGGGAAGTGGAAGCCATGCAACAGGACATCTCTAGACCATATTTTCAGATAGGGCAGCTTCAAAAATATTGAAAAGGAAATTATTTGGTGAATAACCTCATCACCAACATAAGATGAAGTATTGTACAAAACAAAACGTTATGTTATTTCTTAAAATATTAAAATCTATCTTAGTTTCCTATCATAGGTATAACCAGGTGAAGGCCCACAAAAAGTGGGGTAATTTCACAAGAACACTTGTGTGACCTGGTGACAAAAGTCTTATTTTCACAAGCAATGTGAAAGACTTTCTCTGAGGTGCTCTAATGAAAATGTGTTTGATCATTTAACTAAACAACCCAGGGAATCTCAGGAAAGATCTAAAGAATATTTAGATATTAGCACAAATGAGCTATTACCTATAAATCCCAAGAAACAAATTACAAATATTAGTACTTTTTAATCAGAAAAGCCCATTATTTAATAAGAACTCTCAGGTGAATAGCAATGATCAAAAGTCTCAGTTTTCAGTGGTTTGCAAGTTACTCTAGAAACTAGTGGAGTAGAAGAAACATAAAGGTGAACTCCCTCCACTTTTTTTAATGTTGAATCGTACCATGTAGACATCAGATGGCCCCAGCTTGGATAGTGAGACCCAGTGGAGGGAATGGAGGGAATCACAGTGCACTATCCAAGTGCACTATCCAGTCCACTATCCAAGGGAGTCAACAGTGAAGAGCAGGGCTAAAAGTGAAAATGCTCATCTGGCATTCTGGCTGCAGAGCAGGCTATCAGGCAGGTGAAGAGCTGTGATCAGAGAGATATCTTGGGGAATGAGGTAGCATAGATGAAAGGCAAGAACCAGGAATAGGAATAGGCTGTTGGAAGCCACCAAAGAAACCTCGTAATGACCTGTAAGAGACAACAAAGACATTTGCTGGTTACGTTATCTCTCAGGGACCAAGCCAGCCCTCTGAATCTGCCTGTCACTGCTGATTGACAGACGCTGGTAGTTGTCTGATAACTGCTCAGAATACTCAAGAAATAATTATTTTCTTTACAAATAAAAAGACACATACTGGTCAACTCATGGCTTAAGGACTGTATGAAGTTGACTGGCTTTGCTTTAAACATCCTTGTTCAGCCATGATTATACCCCATGGATCTGAGTTGCCCAAATATGCTCTCTCATCCAATTATTATATATAAGTTTATTGTATCCTGATCAAGTACTTCACTTGTTTCAGTTTAAGATAAACATAAAAGTTTAGAGTATAACTAGTCACTCTTTGGTAAACTGATAGCAACGCAATTGGTTTTGATTAAATGACAGATCTGAGAAGCTGGTCACTTCTAATATACTGAGGAAGTGAGGAAGTCTTCAGCCAGCCCAGATCCAGTGGAAAAAAAGTGTATCTGAATTTTACCTTACTTGGTATTTATTTTGTAGCTAAACTTGACATAATGGTCTGAGTTCTAAGATATTTTTGAAGGTTTTGAAATGCATGCAGATGAACATTTTTAATTTTCATTTGTAAAAAAAAAAATCAAAAACAAAAACAAAAAACCCAACATAAAAAAAAGAACCACATTTTAAAAAGCATTTTAAAAAGTCAAAGTTTTAAGGCAAGTATAAATAAAAACTTTTATTAAGCTTCTGCCTTGCAAGGCACTCCCTGAAATGCACTAGGACAAAGTCCATTACAGCATTGAGAAGCACAATGACATCAAGAAACACTAATGCTATGCGAATGAATGATCAAATGTATTGACTAAAAGCATAAAGACGTCCTAGCAAACCATGGCAGCTCAGCCCTCTTGCACTGTATCATCCTGCCTAGAGTGTGCACATGCTGTGAAATACAAAAGGATGGGCAAAAATAAAAGAATTCATTTTGTCCCATTTGTAGTTACCTCCTGGTTTTCTGGATACTGCTCAATAATAAGGGAATATTCTTCTCTATCTCTGCTGTGAGTTACATTATCTCAGATTAATTTCACACGTTTCATAGAATTGTGCCTGAAGAAAGAACTATTACATGAAGTTCTGAACTGAATACTGATGTGGCATTAACAGTCTTTACAAATAAAGCTTAAGGGTTTAAATGACAGAGTAAGCTAGGTCAAGTCACAGCAAAATAAGCCTTTTAGCATTGTGTATGTTCAAGTCAAATTTATTAGTTTCTAATGAAAAAAACTGTCTCAAAAGCTTGGAGGGTTTTCTAGTGAGTAAAAATAAATGAGCACAGCCTCTGGAAGCCAGAAAGATCTAGTTTAAATCCCATAAAAGAACACTAGAAACAACCTGCCAGAGGGATCAAACAATGTTTAAAAATAGTAGCAACAATAGCAATGTACTTTATGGTCTTGATGTACCAGAAGAGGCAAGGTTGGAATCAGTGCCTTTAAACAAATGAGGAAGAAAGAAAGAGAAAGAGAAAGAGAAAGAGAAAGAGAAAGAGAAAGAGAAAGAGAAAGAGAAAGAGAAAGAGAAAGAGAAAGAGAAAGAGAAAGAGAAAGAGAGAGAAAGAAAAAGAAAAAGAAAAAGAAAAAGAAAAAGAAAAAGAAAAAGAAAAAGAAAAAGAAAAAGAAAAAGAAAAAGAAAAAGAAAAAGAAAAAGAAAAAGAAAAGAAACTAGCCTATGTGAAAATGTGCAAGGACTTTTCTGCAACCATATCTGTAGTTTAGCTTCTATTCCTATAGTTGACAAACAACCAAGAAAGACTTGCAAATGTTTGCAGAAGTTTCTATGGTAAACATGAAAGACTATTCACAGCTTACATCGACTGGAAAAATACTTGGGAAGTTGAAGTGTTGCATTTTTTGAAACCCCAGAAGCTTGTTACACAGCCGTGAATCATTCCTTATTGCACATAAGCATTATAATATGACTCTTAAATAACATTCACATCCTACTATTTCCTGCAAAGGCATGCCTCAGACCTCTGTTCACACAAGATATTTAATGCTTGCCTGCACTTTTTCCCTCTTTGTTCACTAAGTGTCTTGCGATGTAGTTATTTTATGCTATTCAAAATCTGCTACTTCTTCCTCTGTGGATGACGATCAAAAAGGGAGGAGAGTGGGAGAGAAATGGCAAGGCATTATGCCTTTTGTTTCCTCCTTTACCAAGCATAGTGGCTCAAACATATCTTCAAGTTGCTTCAGCAACCCTTTCTACCAGGAAAACAGTAGTATTATACTACATGCCAGAGCAAAGTAAGGGAAAATGAAGTATGACTCTAAAGTATCATTTTAATTGCGAGGAAGGTGTGAGGAGGCATTTTGTGTAGTCAGAACCATCACAGATTTATTTTGCTTTCAATAAATACAGATAGCATATAGTCACAGCAATGTTCATCTTACTACAGAAGCCCATTCAGGGCCTCTAAGCAAGTGGCTGAATTATTTTGTGCACCTTCTACATTGATATTGTTCTGTAAAATTAGCTAAATTGAAGCTAATCAAGGCACATGTATCTTAGCTGCAAACTCACACTGAATTTCAGAGTCACATGACAATTTTTTTTGTCTTTGGGTGGTTCAGTCAGTGTGAGCCCTTGTATAAAGCCCACACTGAAATAACTCTTATGTCAGTTTGTAACATAGTTATCATAATGACTGGAAGGTAGATCAAATTCCAGTAGACGTTATAAAACTAAAAGATTCATTAGACCAATTGCAGTACCATTATCTAACAAAACTCAGAGTCTGGATCAATTAAAATAGAATTGGAATGCACATATTTTTTTAATATACAACTTACTAATTACAGAGAAATCTACAAAATGTATTAAAGATTTCTGAAAAAAAAAATACTGTTAATGCAGTATGGTGCTAATGGTGTTGAAAGGAGGTTTTAATGGTAAAGATTCTGCTCTGAACTTTTCAGATGTGTTGAAGAAAACATTGTATAACAATGTTATTTCTTCTTCACCATAGTTCATCTATATGGAGGTGTCTCATCTTTCAACTGTTTGTTTTCAGTGTACTTATTCCATATACAACATACGCATCAGTATGATCTGTCACCTTCCTCTTCTTGGTCAGATTGCCATCAGACCTGTATTTTTCCAGGCCAATGTACATTCCTATACTCAAATGTTACTAAACTGAATGAAGCAGAAACAGTTCTATTTTAAAGACATTAAATTAGACAGTTTTCTTTTTACTGATCCAATTGTGATGATTTGAACAACATATTAACATCAGGGAGTTTGCTAATAAGTATTTTCAGTAAGCTTTATACTCTTTCTGCATACTAAACTAAGGAAAAAATCATTATCTTGATAGATTAATTTGAAATAGATTTCCAACTCAGTCATCAGATAAAAAAGAAAAGATAGCTTTGACTATGATTTGCTGACAATAATACAGTAAGTAACACATTAAGATATAAACACTTCACAGACTCCATCCTGTTCATCCTTTTCCATCCATTTCTTAAAAAACTATGATACAATGATAGAAAATGTTTCAGATATGCTCTTGATCAAAAGAAATATAATTCATTTTTTACTTAAGGCAAATGAATATGTAGTTGTTTTTTTCCTTCTATGGGCAGATTAAGAGCAGATATAGAGACTTTAGGGTTGGTGTTCACGGGTGAATATCATCAATGGGGTATGACCCCTTATGTATGACAGGGGTCATGACCCACAAGTTCACTTACTAGCCTTCCTTATGTACAGAAAGGAAGTACTCCAGGAATCATCCTATCAAAAATTGGGAACCTAAGAAAGAAGAAATTTTTTATAGAGGGTTGTTCACTTAAAATTACTTCTGTAAATAAGTTCCTTTTTCTTCCATTAAAATTGCTCATATCTGTTAGAAGACTCCAGGGAAAAGTGTTATATTTAAATTCAGTTATGTTTATGCTTTACATGTTGGATACTTCCAATTATTATATTAAATATATCAGATCTCAGTGGAATGACTGGTGATAAGTGTTACATATTTATAAATAGTGTGTATTCCCAAAACCATTCTTTCAGTCATCAGAATCATAGATCTAGATTGCTGAATGACTCAGTAGGTCAATTAGCCCATGTCTCCAGCCTAAATATGTATGCAAACGTGACACAAGTTTGTCTATCTTGTTTTTAAATGCCAGCAACAATAGATCCTACAGACTCCCCAGGCAGTTCCTCCCTTCTAGTGATTTCTTCTCCTTTGGCTTCAGGAACTTCTTTCCCTAAGATCTAATTTGTAGCCTCTTTGCATTGCAAGACTAGTTCCGGGGCCAATGATGGATGGCTTTCCATTATAGGCACAGAAATAGGTTACTCAGTTCTTTTTGAAAGCCAGTTAAACTCTCAGTCTTCTCTGTACTGAGCTAGGAACCCCAGTTCCTTCTATCTTTCTTCATAGGTCTTCTTATCAGGCATCTACTCATTCTAATTGCTCTCATTAGGCTATTCTTTGTCAGTCCACGGGTTTTCCTGACGTCTTTTGGGTTGAAGCCTTGCCAATACTAAGCTAACATGAATTGGGTCAGTGCTGCAGACTGCCTTCCTGTCTATACGACACAGAGGAATGACTGCACTTCTGTCAGCAATACACTCCCTTGTGAGGGCACAGTGCCCAGGCTGCTGTTACTCGTACTGTATTTGTGCATTTAGTTATTTCATCCTAAGTGTAGAACTTTCTACTTCTCCTTGCTGAATAGCACTTTCCTATCCGAGAAATCAGATTTCTCAAGATTATTTTGAATGCTACTTCTGTCCTTAAACCTACTCATAATCTCTCAGTGTACACTTCAGTCTTTTCTCTATTCAATCATTCAGTAATAAATCAAAATACAGTAGTATTGGACCCCCAACTCATCACGGCATAGCATCCCTTGATTTTTCTTCCCATTATGATCATGAACTATTGAAATTTCTCTCCAGATACTGTTTTACCTATTGCAGAATGCCTTATGGGTAAGTCAGAAAAGAGATGCAATATGTCCTGGTTTTGACAACATTAAACTTTGTTTCATGTGATATTCTCGTCAATATGCTAAGGAATCACAGTATATTTACTAAAATCAGCAGGAAAACGATACTCAGAATGAAAAAGAGACCCATGTTACCATCAATATGGAAATATATATTAATGGGTTCAGTGTATCATCTTGGAATGTGTTTATTTGAATGTCTGGGCTCAGCATAACAAACTTAATAACACATACTGTGAGGGTTTCATTAATTTAATGGAATTATTGGCAGTATAAAAAATAAAATACATTCTGAAGTTACCTAAGATTAATCTGCAAATCTCCACATAAGACTGAAAAATCTGTAAGGGTAACTCAGTGATGAACTTTTCTAGGATGTTGTGCATTCAGCTCACATGATAAAATAGTGTGTAATTAATACGATATTGTAGTGCAATTGAGGTGCACTAGGACAAAGCAAAGAAGCTGGTAGTTTCCTAACTTTTGAGTACACAATCTTTATTTTCAGGCCTAACTGTCATGCATTTCTGAGGTTAAATACTTCTCTCTCATTTTTCTTTTTTTTTTTTTTTTTTGAGATGTATGCCTTATTTTTAATAATACTTTATAGATCATTCTTTCAGATGAAAATAAAGCATTTATTTTCAGTTGAAAGCATACAGGGCTTTGCTGCTGCCTTCTCTGGGCAACTTCATCTCTCAGTGATGTCAGAATTGCACCAATGCACATTATAGAAAACTGCTATTTTAATAAATTTAAATTTTAATAATTCCAATGCTTTTGTTCAAGAAATAGAAAAAAACCAGGGATATTAACGTAAAAGCTGTATGTCTTATAAATAAAAGATGCCTCTTATAAGTATTTTATGAGAGTTTTACTGCAAAGGAAGAGGCAGAGCATGTGGTATATTGCTGGTACTTCATAGTGAAGTAATTATATAGGTACTGCAAAAATGGATTATTTATTGAAGTTTGGATATTTTTCCATTGGGCAGATATACATTTCCTTGAAAATATTTTTACCAATTCTATATTAAATAAGCCAGATATACTATGTTTATTCCTTGACCAAAGAAAAGAAATCTGTTTCTTTGAATTCACAATGTATTGCAATATTCTTACGCCCCAAGAAATCAAAGAAGAGCTCTTTGTATCATTCTTCCCCCTGTGACTATTCTAGTGTGTATACCAGCTTTCCAATTCAAAGTAATAAAAGCATTGATCTTCTAACATCTTGACAGTGGAGTTCCTCTAATTCTGCATTAGCACTAAACACAAACAAAAAATTTAGTATAAGCAGCCCCAAGAGACCCTTCAACCAGATTTCTGCATTTCCCTGGGCTAAATCAGCTCCTGAAAACTTAATTTAAGAAACTGACACTACAGTTAGAATGGTAAATCTACTCTCCATCACTTTCTTAAATAAATTTTTCAGTCACTGATTCGGTCTACAGAGATAAAGCTCTGTTCTAGCTACTTCTCTCAAGCTATGCTCATTAGAGATCATTGGTCCTAGTGTTTCATCTCAATCCTGGCTGGAAACTGGAGAGTCTTTGGATACAGAGCTGGATACCGAAGAAGATTTTCTTACATGAAATTTTAGCTAGCCAGAATGAAATACTTACGTATAGAATATGCCAACCTAAGTACTGTGATTATATAATTCAAATGAAATGAGTGTGAGAGGCAGAGAATATTTTGAAAGAAATTTCCTAAAGTTCTGAGCACTTTCATTGTTTTCTTCCTAGTTACTTATGATATTTCATTAGCAAGAACGCTAATAGTAGCTGCATCATTAAAAATCTCTGAAAAAGCTTTGGGGCAATATCTATACCACTCCAACTCAACCTTTTCCTTCCCCAGCTCACTGAAGGACACACCACAAGGTTGTATCAAGGCAGAAAGCATTTATGTTAAAGATCTACTCTTGGTTCCTGAAAGAATGTTTTCCCTACAGAGTATCGAACAAGTCAGATTTGAGTTGTTGTGTTCTTACTACTACCATGCCACCCAGTAGGTTATAGCAGGATTTTGATATTCTTGCTGCAGGAAGACAACCCAGTCTGTAATTGGGATTTTGTTTGGTTATTTGCCTGGGTTTTGTTTGATTTTTGAATAGTTGCATCAACACTTCTAAGTCTTCATGGAAAGACACTTTGAATTACAAAATTATTTAGGTTAGAAGATGACCTTGAGCAAGTCCCTTCTTACTGTGTTCTAACTTGTGGGTTTTGCCTCTTGTCCTTCTGATGTAGACCACCTCTGAAAGGAGACTGGCTCTGCCTTCCTTAGATCCTCTTTTTAGGTAGTTACAAGTAGCTGTAGGATCCCTACAATCCTTCTTCTACTGATGCTGAGCTGTCCCTGCTCCCTCAGCCTCTCCTCAGACACCCTGTGCTCCAGTCTGTAACTAGCCTGGTGGTATTTGCTGGATTGGTTCCAGTACTTCCACATCTCACTTGCATTGAGGAACCCTGAATTGGACTTGAAGATCCAGGTGTGCTCTCACCAGTGCTGAACAGATGAAGGATCACCTTCCTTGCACTGCTGGTGACACTCCTTCTAACACAGCCCAGAAGGCTGTTGACTTTCAGGACCCAGGGTCCTTTCCTGCAGAGGTGCTCCCCTGACAGTTAGTGCTTAGTCGCATTCTCATTGCAAAGTGAGCAAAGTACTGATGGTCCTGTGTGAGAGCAGAGCTAGACAGCCCCCATTCAAACTGTCTTGAGACCAATGAAAGTAAATTTGAACTGAAAGGCAATCTTCCCTTTTGCACAACACTGTGAGATGGAGCAAAACATGCAAACATATCTTCAGTGGCAGTAGGGTTGACACCTGACATGGACTGTCACTGATCTGTCATTAATACATAGCTGATCTAGAAATTAATTTCTATGGATGCCTTATAGATACTAAGTTCTACTCCTCAATTAATACGGTTTTCTGTGTTGCCTTTTAGAAAATATCTCTTATATATTTGCACTTTAATACCTGAAGTAAAAAGCAGGGACAAAGACTGTTTAAAAAGGGAAATATTTGAATCTATCTGTATTATTTTTGTTTATAATAATTTTATTTGACTGTTAAAAAGAGAATAAGCTTTTACAGGATTGCACTGGAAAAGACAATACCAAACAACATTAGTTACATCCTTAAATAACATGGTTTATTTGTTAACTACTGTATCTTCCACAGAATACCAGATGAAAATATTTGTATCTAAGAAGAAAGAGAATTAAATCACAGAAAACAAAAGCTGACGTAAAGAGTTTTAGGAAGAAATAGTACTATATGTGGAAAATTACTTGTTCCCACCCAATAGCACCATTAGTTCAAAACTGTAATGCTTCACACTGAATCTGCATAATACTTTTTGTACATCTTATATATATTATACAGGCAGGTATATATGTTGTATGAACTGATGCTAAGTATAAGACTAGCAAAATAATGGGTCTTTTATCGAAGTGATTTTGCCATTTTAAATTAGGTGTTCTTGTATTATATAAAAACACATATACTCCTATGTGTACCTTTAGCCCTCTATGCTTTAGCAGCATTGCATGCCGTGTAGTCAACATGTAGAAGAGTGACAAGCTATTCACCTATGGATTAGTATCTTAATTGGTTTAAATTGCTACAGTTCCTTTGCAGTACATCAGGTACCTTTCTTCATACTGGCTAAAAAATCTAGTGTGGCATCATAATATTATTCCTCAGGGTGTGCTTCTGACTATTTAATAAAAGACATACATTTACCCAAAGTTATGCACTGAATCTTTTTAAATGGCTTTGAATTGTTCTTAGGAGGCTGCAGTTTAATAAAGTGGTGGGCATTGTCATGTCTTAGCAATAGCTCACAAGAGGAAAGGGCACACATTTGAAATGTTTGCTAACATCAGCTTGGTTGATACCTTAGTTTGTTTATTAATGCAGGGGACAAAGTTTCTTTTTAGTCTGTTTCCATGAGAATTGTATTGTCAGAATGCAAGTTTGTGAATAGCTTATTTTTCATTTCTTTATCAAGGAGATTTGAACACTTATCACCTACACTGCTTGGGTGGGAGTGCTAACATTTTCCATTCTAATTTCTAAATGCTGCCTAAATGCCTAATAAGTCAAGTTTGGAAATGTATAATAGTTTCTTCTGAAAACATCGAAGCACATTTTTTACCAGTGTGTTCACATTCTTTTATTTTCATTTTGAAAACTAAAATTAGCTAAAACTGAAATTGCTGAGTATTCTCATTTTTCAAAATTGTTTCTGAGGCAGAGTACAGAAAATAAAATGGAAATATCATCTCTAGAACAGGAGAAACCATGCATCTTAGTTGTTAGGAATAATGCAAATAATTTTCTAATGCAGGAAGCAGCCAATATACAAAACTTCTGTCATTCACTGTGTTCAAGCTAGGTTAGAGCTTATTATTTCTATGCTTAAATGACAGTAATATGTAATCAAATTAGTTTTAATAAAACTAATCTGTGGTCCATGCTGAGTGACATAATATCGCACCACAAAAAGGGAGAGCAATTTCACCTACTGTTAAATTAATTACTGCATGTAAAGTGAAATGAATTTGATTTATCAGATTTATCAAATCTGAATATAGCCTTCGGTATTCTAATAACCATCATCAACTGCAAGGACATGAATGAACTCTTTATGAACTTACGTTTATCACAGTCATATAACATGGTCACATGACAAACGTCTTTTCATTTCAAAAAGTAAATACAATCTTTCAGACACGAGCAAAAGGTTGTTTCCAAAGTCTGGAGGGTAATTACAGCTCGGGCAAATGGAGCTCTTGCCACACGTGAAGCTGTGACAGAGGTTTTCCTGTTGTCTGGTGGAGTTGTTGCTGCCAATGCCTTGAAACTGGTAAACGCCACATTTAGATGGAAAATGTGTCCAACAAAAATGTAAAATGGTGAGAAATACCCTTTCTATAAATATTCAGCAGTACTGCAATGGGGACTGCTGTGCAGGCTATGTGCACACCACAATGAGTATTGGTGTGGCTTTGCTGATTAACTTTTATTTTGCTGTCCCAAATTTGCAAGCTACATCAATGCTGCACAGCTTCAACGTGCATCTAATTCTATGGATGATGACATCTATCAACCTGCTCAATAGCAGTCTAAGTTATAGAGAAAGAGCCTGAAGTAGGTGATGCAGAGATTCCACATTTCTTGAACTATAAGGGCTATATGGAACTGGCCCACATGTCCACTCCTGCCTCTGTGCTTCCTCAACATCAGTCTGTAGCTGGCTTCCTGCTTAACATCTTATCTAGGTTCTATAAGCAGCTTTTTAGAACCTTTTAGGAACGCTTAGCACTCATTCAGCTGGGTCCTTTCTATTGACTGCAGAGGAATTCAAACCATATAAATCTGGCTATTTTATTTCACACTGAGAATGCAAGTGGATTGTGAGGACTAACTATGCATTTTAAATCAATGCTTTAGCTCATTGCCGCCTCCCCACAGAAGTAAACCCTTCTGAAAATATTCACCTAGAGTAAATTTAAATCAGAGTAAGATGACTCCACATGCTTTTTAGTAATATTGTGACTCACCCAGGCTTCTTCTTAATTATTCTGAAATCTTAATGCATATAAAGTCACTGCTGACTAAAAATGCTTAAACTATAGAGCACCAAGTACAACACATATTTATCCTCAGCCTGGTGTTTCATGAAGTCCTGCATGACAATCATCTTATGTTTCCTCGCACCACTTCTGGGATAAAAATGTTGTTTCTGTGGTCTGCGAACTCTGTTAAAGTCTCCCTACTGCTTTCTGCACGTGCTGCAGGTGATAATTTATTCTAGATTTGACAGCAGAGGATGATTCAAAGAAAAAAAATCACCCTCGGCATGAACTCCACTCTAGGGTCATAAATGAATTGGGTATTTTAAAGCAAAAAAGCGACAGTTACAATAATTATTTACATTTTGAAAGAGAATAAAACATCATAAGAAACAAAAAATAAAGGTTTGACACTGTACACATATTTTGTTTTACAGCACCTAATACTATGTAATAACCAACACCAAGGGACACTGAACTAACCACATCAGCTGGAATTTCTTTCTGCATTCACTTTATAAATCTACTGATGTTTAAGTTTTACAAACATACACTTCTGCATCCTTCCTTACTAAATGTTGGACCATGCTAAAATTTTACCTTGGACGAAGATGATCAAGGACAGTACATTTGAGGTGGTTCAGCAACTCACTTAACCATTTATTCTAGAAATGGGAAGCATTCGTCCTGTTATTTTACTCAGGGCCCAGACCTTTCTGTTTGCAGCCTGCAGAACTGTGTTCCCAGCTCACTGGAAGCTCCACACATTCTTCTGGACATTATCCAAATATAAGAAGCCTTAGAAGGGTTTGTGCTTAGAAGGGTTTTATTTAGAATTAAGAGGTTATTTATATTGGTGTCTGCAAATTCTAAGCACTATTGATCTGTGCATTTGTCTAAGTAAACCAAGACAAGAGATATACCTCCCTTACCATTTAAAAAGAGAGGGAAAAAATCAGTGTGGAGGTGCTAAAGAGCTTGAACTTTTTTAAAATCATTATGTCTTATTAATAGAAAAATAGTACCAATATATCATGAGAGTAGCGAAATCACATGTTTTCAGCTCAGAATGAATAAACAGGGCTTGGGAACCATTCAGAACTCAATTTCCCTCAACACATTTTCTCAGTTCCAGAATCTTATCCCTGATTACTCCACAGTGAGAAATAAATAAGATTCCACAGAGCTAAGATACTTCTCAGCAATGTGAGCACCTCCAGCCAGCTGCCTGTTTCAGTATATTTTGTCACTGAATGAGCACAAATCCTCTAGAAAGCAATTTTCCAAGAAATTACAAAAATTCTAGTGCTCAGGATCTTCACTAAATATGTACAAGAGCCAAACTAAAATTTGTGTGTGATACCAACTTCTCAGTCCCTGTGATAAGTGATGCTGGGCTACTGGGATGGCCTTAGCTCACTTTTTCTGTCCCAAAAAATAAAGGATCTTGGCCCTTACGTTCTTAGTCTAAAAATATTCTGTTTAAATATAAAAATATCCATGGAATAGTAATACTAATTTTAACCTTGCAATACACAGAGAAAGTTTCTATTTTTATTATATTTTTAATTGAAGAACTACATAGATGGAAACTATTTGAACAAAGATGTTAATGAAAAATGTTAATGCCACTGAGCTGACGAAATTAATGTCCTGGAGTTTGACAGGTATTTCTTTTTTTAAATTAGTTGAAATAGAGCAGAAAAAATTCTTAGGTTTGTCGATGTACATATTCCAACACAAGAAAAATATAAAGATCTTAATTAAGATAATATTGACTGCAGCTCTAACAATTTAATAAGATTACTGATAGGAATCACATCACAGGATAGTAAGGGACTATATTAATCCCTGTATAGTATAGTGCCTATACTTTTTGAGAAGTATTTTATGGTATTTTTTTAATTTAACACTCTAGTTTCACTTTAGAAAATAAAATCAGGTTACCTGAGTCATCTCTTGCTTTTATGCCAGTATCTTTATAAGGAATTCACTGAAATCTTTGGAAGTACATTGGAAATCACTTGTTACATTTGGAACATTTTTAACAGAATGATAAGAAAAGCTAACAGTAAGACAACTCTTGCTGGTTTTCCTGCACGAACATCAGAAGTTAGGTGTTAGGTGGTTTCAGACTCATTAAATGTTACCTGATTTATCATATATCTGTTAAATTCCATATCAAATTCGGACCTATACTAGTAACAAATTGTTTTGTAAATGGAAATTAAAGACCAAGATTCTAGATTACTGGGGAAAAAAAAAGAATTTCAAAAGAACGGGAAAGTCAGACACACACAAAAAAAGCAGAGAAGTTAAAAATTTGTTAAAAATTTGTTCAGATGCAACAGGATAACAAAAGTTCCGGAACATTAAATAACTGTGCCCTTTGCACAATTATTCAATAATTATTGCCTGTATAGTAACTGTGAATTAAAAAGCAAAAGAAAAAAAAAAAAAAAAAAA
>VZRU01004304.1:1008508-1032816 GCA_013398155.1 Pedionomus torquatus
CCCAGCTGCTAAACTCTATTTTAACCCTTCAGTGAGGGCAGTTTTTCTTTAGACAGGAAAAGATCTGCTTGAATGAGAAAATAGTACTGCCTGGTGGGAGCTAGTTTTAGTGGAAAAGTGAGATAACACAAGAAAAAAAAAATGCTCGTAGAGGCCTCTGTGCATTCAAGGCGTCCAGAACTATAAATGCCTTCAGACCCTTATCTTTTATCTCTGAAACCTTGTGTGATCGTTCATTCTTCAGGTAGCCTTTTCTTGCCAGCCTGAGTCTGAAAAATGAAACAGGTGGTTACATGGTTGTATTTGACAAAACTTGTACAGAAGCTGACAGGTTTCACAGATTTCAGCAATTCCTAATTTGGAAAATGGAAGAAACTTACTTCCTATGACACAGCAAGCCACAATCACTGAAGTCAGTACAATTTAATTTCCCTGAGTCTCCAAGATTTCCTGATCTTCCAAACTGAATCAGCCTGAATCCCTTCTGCCTCTTTTTTGTCTTGGCACTGTGTTTGGGATAAGCTTCTCTAAGCTGCACCTAACAAATATCATTAAAATAGTAATATATTATAATTAGTACATAGAGATAGTATACTTAACTAATATGTATTAGTGGTAACTCCTTATCAGGAAGCGTAGTGATAGGTCAAGGGATAACAGTTTTAAACTGGAAGAGGGGAGATTGAGATTAGATGTTAGAAAGAAATTCTTTCCTGTGAGGGTGGTGAGGCACTGGAAGAGGTTGCCCAGAGAAGTTGTGGATTCCCCAACCCTGGAATTGTTCAAGGCCAGGCTGGATGGGGCTTTGAGCAACCTGCTCTAGTGGGAGGTGTCCCTGCCCATGGCAGGGGGGTTGGAACTTGATGATCTTTAAGGTCCCTTCGAACTCTAACCATTTTATGATTAGTGATTCAATGATACTAATACAATGAACACAGAGCTATCTCCATTGTGAGCCCTGCTGTCCTCCTGCTGTTAATGCAAAGAAGTTTGTATTCATTTCTCACAGCTCTTACAAAGCTTTCTGCTGCCATGTTCTGTCACAGCTGTCCTCAACCAGGAAATGTTACGTACTATGCATTTAACCCTAGCAAAAGTTGTTATCTACTGTATTAAAAACAGGCACAAAAGCCTTAGAGCTCAATGTTTTTTACAAACTGAGCTGAAATAAAATTACAGACTTAATTTGAAGATGTTTTAGCTTCAAATCTCTGAGATCTGAGTCTCTGAGACCTCAAACTTTAGTTTTTGCCTAATCCAGCAGTACTTCTCCTGACCACTACAAATACCAGCACCTTAAGAATGTCAGCAAAAATGTCCTACTAAGTATTTTTCTCTGTCTTTTTTTCCCCCTTGATGAATAGCAAAATCTACTTTAATGCACCAATTTTCATTAACAGGCTTTACAAATAACAGCAGGATTTACAAAAGCAGCACAGTGATCATCAATAAAGCTCATACAGATGTATTTCTCTGTCCATGAAGGAAGCAGCTGTTTGTTGAATTTAGAATAATGAAATCTTCCTTGACATACAGACTATGAACAACACCATATCGGCATGCCCAATGTGTATCAACAATTCTTGTTAGGCTTCATAGCTTGAAGGCTTATCAGACTATTTCTCTGCATTTCCCTGAGCAATGTTTCAGCCACAGATGCTGGAAAGAAAACAGACAGCAAATACGCTGGAGAACACAACAAATCCCCAGCTTCCAGTGTAGACTTTGCCTATGTCCACTAAAACTGCATTCAAACAGCGAATAAAGTAAATAGCAAGTGGAGCTTGTCCAAAAATAGCTCTAAATGTTTTCAGTATGAGAGATGTTAATGATAGACTCTTCATCCTCTCCTTGGCTTACACAGTTCTACAAGGAGATTCAAGCCCTTATCAGTTTTCCCACTAAGAAGTAAAACTTTTTTGTAAGCTGTGTGACCTTCACTACTAAGGAACTGATCTGCTTATATGGCCGCATACAGAGGGACATGGTTTGAAGGTTATATGCAAGTTCAAAGCAATTTATACCTGAGAAGAGCTAACTGTGCAGCAGCTGACTTTGTCATGATTAGACTCCTTCCGTGTTTATTCTTATCCCATATACTTTGGAGATAGGAATTTACAGGTTTTAACTTAGGTGTTTGCTTGTGAAAATCATTCTTATTCCAGCCAAGTTTGACCTGAGCTGTGGATGGTGTCTCGTCTTACCAGAACCAGATTTCACCTCCATTTATTGTTTTGCTTTCTTTGTTAACCGATTCAATACATCATAGCTACACTCCTTGGAAGCCTTCTAAACCATGTTATTCAAAGATCTTTAAAATTTGAAGTCAGAGCTTTTAGTAGGATTTATTTGCTTTTAATAATAAAAAGTGGAACGTAACATTTCTATGATGGTATTAGGCCCATTGTATGAGAAGAGGAAACAAAACATATTGATTACTTGGAGATAGGAATAGACTGTAGATGTGGTAAAGACCTGAAATTTTTTACTAGTAAGCACTAAAAGACTGTTCCTGGACAAAACAAGATTATTTAGTCCTAATCATGCCCTCAACTGCCAATTACCTGGGGACAAGTTCAGGGATGGAAGAAAGCTGGACTTTGTGAAGTTTTATTTAAATATGTGATTACAAATATTTTAATGTGTGATATTTCCTACATGACTTGGAAATTTACTTGTGCTTTTAGCCTGTAAAGTTTTGGATTACTGCACCCTTTGTGAGCAAATATAACCATCTCTGGAGTGATGATGTTCTAACCAGAAAGCCCAGTTTTGATTTTTATGTTTAGCTCCTGATGATCCATTTTAGCTTCATCTGGCAGATGCATAACAAGTGCTCAGTTCATACAAGCCAGTTTATCCCTTTCTTTTTCACAGAATACATTTTTCATCCCTTGTCTGCACTTTGTAAAATATTTTTAGTCCATCACAATTCTTCTGAAGGTATCACAAATGATAAAATAGAGCCAGACAACGAGTCCTATTCATTCGTGCTACATCTCTGATATGAGACTAGAGGAGATGTAGCACGAATACTAGACTGGCTTAAAGGTCTTCTGACAATAACATGATGGATTCCAATTTTAGTCATTCAGGAATAAACATTATTTTAAGCAAAGTTATTCCAAAGATACCCATTCTTAAACTTCAGCAGGTGAGAAGGCCTGTGTTCTATTCAGGGGACTTCACACCCCTGAATCCAAAGAGAAAAATAGTCCTCTGGTTTGGATATAAGGTAAAAATGCTCATTTCCAAGAAATATCTGGGAGACATTTTCCAGTATCTGCAGATTTGGTAGAGAGGGGAGCAGAGGAATGAGAGGTTTGATGGGGTGAAGCCTTATAACCATAGGTAAATATATCTATTTGGGGGAATTTTGCATAGTTTATACACCTACTCACTGTTCCATTGATCACCTTCAAATGCCTGAAGTTAGTTGTATGACTAAATTAATTTTCATTTTCTCATACAGTTTATTATTTGCTGGATTGCGCTGTTAGGAGAATTTAGGGTAATATTCATCACAAAAATATTTCTGGTCCTTCCTACAATCTCATACATGGATGTGCTTATGCAGGATAATACATTTTTTTTAAAAATGTACGAAATGTCTGCATTTTCAGACAACAAGTGCAACTTAAAGCAAAAACATTCAGCTACACTACAGCATTAAGTGTAATCACAGATCGATTGTCATGTCAGTCATGACATTATCCAAAACTTCTTTGGGTAGACTTACCTTTGCATGAGGTAGTGCAAAAAAGAAAATAAGTGGTATTGAAAAAATGATGGCTTTTGAAGGGAGGGAAATGTGCACACAACATATCTGCTGCAGAACGGCATTCTATTTATTCCTTTTGGCACAGTAAACCTAATTAAATAGTTACATTTTAAAATCTTTATGAGAATCTTAATTATTAATGTCATCAACAGGCTGAAAAAATGTAGGTTAGGTGTGTGGAGAGTTTGGCTCTGCAAAGACATTACTTAAAAGCAATTTTTTTTGCATGACTGAGCACATGTGCACACAGGCTAGATAGTCACAATTTACAATGAGGTTACACTTATAAATAATTTATAAGGGTCTGGTAAACACTGCAGACTCTTACAGAATCCACCAAGTCCATAGTTTTGCTATAACTACGTATAACACCCTCAAGTAATGTGCAACCAAGTATAATTTATGAAAGTCTTATCTGTAGTATTGTTTATGATGTATATTAATCATTTATTAACTCTTTATGAACTATTTATAAATGCAATCTTAATGGAAAGCATGGCTGACTACTTACTCCATTGCATTAGCTGCATGGAAGTTAAAGGTTGGAAGCCTCTTTGCCCCTCTTTTTTAACAAGCTAAGCAGTGTTTAGAGAAGGCAGCACTCACAAACTTTTTCCTTATAGACTCCCAGGAAGTTGGAAATCTGAAAGAAGCATTGCAATGAGACTATACTTGCAAGCAAATGTACAGAATCCTTTTTTCATGTCCCAAATATTTCAGAAGAGCTACCACAGGTCTGCTTCACAGCATCCGTAAGACAAAACTCCTTGCAGGTGACCCACGCATATTAAAGTCTATGGAGTCTTGATTCCCAAGGATTCTTCTGTATTTTGGTACATCAGACCACCAAACTATGGGGCGTATTTCTAGGAACTGAGCAGAGAAGAGTTGCTGTGTAAATGTGCACATCCACCAGTTCTTATAGTTTCCACAGAAAAATGGACAAGTAACAGAAATTACTGCTGTTGGCTATCATAATGTCTAGAAACAGATCCTGGCTTGCAGGATTATTCTTCTGCTCCAATTCTGCCTGCCCACGTACAGCTACTTGTGCTTGCTGCAGGCAAGATCCACTAACTTTCATGTGACAGTGCAGTTTCATTGCTGCTCTTTGCTTCTTTATGCATTCTGTGAAATCTCTTGCTGAGGCATTTGATACCAGAGTACCACCCCGGCACATTAATTCTTCAATTGTTTTTTTTTTGCAGGAAACAGATCTCATTCTGACCTTTAATATCTCCATGCATCGTTCTTGGTGGATGGAGAATGGGCCAGGCTGCACTGTGACCTCAGTAACCCCAGCCCCAGACTGGGCACCAGAAGATCATCGTTATATCACTGTCTCGGGGTGTTTGCTTGAATATCAATACATAGAAGTGGCTCACAGTTCTCTTCAGATCTTCCTTGCAGTAAGTGTTTACAGATAGCTTCATTTCTACCACCTTTTCTAGATTTCTTCTTGCAGAACATCATTACCAGAACAGTGTAGTATTGTGGCGTTCGTTCACAAACCCTGGCTCTAAGTGTTAGTTTTGTTATGAAATTCTGTTGTCTTGCAGCAGGTTCAAGATACCTCTGCCAGAAAAGCTGCAACTTATGTTTATTGCTTGACATGACATACTCCGTTTTCGTGACCTCCATTTTGACCATTGACCATGCCACAAATCCTCTATAGCAGGTTACATTCAAATTACACTAGAGAAGATAAGTTGTGACGTAAGCGTGAGGGTGATGAGGCACTGTGAGGGTGGTGAAGCACTGGAAGAGTTTTCCCAGAGAAGTTGTGGATGCCTCTACCTTGGAATTGTTCAAGGCCAGGCTGGATGGGGCTTTGAGCAACCTGCTCTAGTGGGAGGTGTCCCTGCCCATGGCAGGGGGGTTGGAACTCAATGATCTTTAAGGTCCCTTCCAACTCTAACCATTCTATGATTCTGTGATTCTATTATAGGAAGTTACAGCTAGTGCTGTGAAAGCCAAATTGAATATAAAAGATAAGCCAAAATGAAGGAGAAATTTTCAGCAATAAACATAGATTTACTGATCAGTTCACAGGGCTTCAAGCCAATCAATTTGTTTTTGACCATATTAGTCAATACGCATTTGAGGTGAATGAGAAAGGTTCTTCCCAAAAGAAAAAAAAATGTGGTTGCTGTATGAAAATGAAAGCCAGAAATCTTACACTGAGGAAAAAAGAAATTACAAGCAATGAAAACTGCTGTTTTGGGGGAAAAATGGTAGGTTTTTCAACCATATTTACCTGTACTGATAATTTTGCCTTATGTTATCTCTGACCTAGGTAAAAAGATGACATAAACACTGAATTAATTGAATGGCACTGTGTATTTTTTATGTTTGCTCTAGTGATACAAACACGTTTATGCTCTGGTGGACATATATATGACTGCAAATAAATGTACAGTAAATATGACTATATATATATACAGTAAATATGACTGAATAAACCTATATATGACTGCAAATAAATCAGTTACTATACATATAAATTTGGACCAGTACCTAGGTACATGATTCCCTCTATATTAATTTTTTTGGTCAAGAGATTCCAATGCTTTGTCTAAGAGGGATCACACTGACAAAAGATAGAAAACCTGGTTAGCCAGATGCTAATGTAAGACAGTTTGGACAGTCCATAATATATAATGTGGCCTTCAGGTACCCAAAAAAACATGCAGCTTTTCCATGCGCCTATTCCCCATCCTCGCTGCAAATGGCCAAGAACCAGGTGAGTTTGGGACATTATATTTCTTTGTCCATACATCTCTGCACAGGCTCTGCTTGTAAAATGTTGGTGGCTGATTATCTTGAAAGCCCAGGTAACTCCCTTCAGTGGAGCTATCCCAGGTCTTGTCCATGCTTCTCAGCTCAACATGTTGTAGCAGACCAAGGGACCCTGACCAAGCAGGTAGCAAGACAGGCACTAGATATGTTTGGAAGACAAAAGCAGCCCTTTCTCCAGATAGTTCACAACTGCAATTTTGACAAGCTACAGCTGTTATAAAAGAGACAAAGAGAAAAGGGCAATGACTCCAGATTAAATAAGTAAATAAAACATCTTTACTATTTTATTCACAGTTATTGTTACTCAAGGTGGACTTGGCACTGTTAGGTTTATGGTTGGAGCTGATGATCTTACGGTCTTTTACAACCTAGACAATTCTATGATTCTTCTTCACCACCTGGGTACACTGCTGGACCATATTCAAACAGCTGTCGACCAAACCCCAGCTCCTTTTCCATGAGACAACTTTCCAACCTCTCTTCACCAAGCCTGTAGTGCTGCATGGGGTTGTTGTGCCCCAAGTGCAGGATCCAGCACTTGGCCTTGTTGAACCTCATACCATTGGCCTCCACCCATCGATCCAGCTTGTCCAGATCCCTCTGTAGAACTTTCATACCCTCTAGCCCTCTAAAGGAGATATCCAGGCTTATTTTTCTGCCTTATTTTTTTGTATGCAATAAATAATAAACAAGAAACTTGAGGATTATATAGTTCAAGCTCAATTCTGTTCCTGATCCAACAAGGTTTTTGTGTGTGTGCCTGAACAGAGCTGTGATTCCAGATAAGTTTATTCTTTGAAAGCCAGGGGAATGGTGCAGAATAGCAAACCACTGATAATCTGCTCGTTGTAACTAACTACAGCTGGTTTTATGTTTCCATTCTTGTTACTGTAAATGTGATAATCATAGGTAAAGAGCTACACAGTATAAGTATGGGTCAGTTTTCTAAACCTGGTGCTTGCAACTTCACAGTTTGCATCATTTTCATGTTTCCAGTTGTGTGCATGGGGTTCTTTTTCAAATAGAAATGCTAGTACAAATTCACTCTCATGCTAAGTGTGGTGAAAAACAGAGGAATTGCTTAATACTGTTCAGTGACATATAATACAATTTAGAAGAGCAGATATTGCTTGATTTTCAGCAAACTAACTTTCAACAAACTCAAGCCTTAAATGAGATTTATCTCCAGTTACTAGAAAGAAATTAATCTTTCCTTTTAATTTTCCTTTATGGGCACTTAAGTGGATCTTGCACTTTAGCTGTAAAACTAGAAATTGCAACCTAAAAATTGGTTACTTGCTTTCTATTTGTATTTCTGTATGTTCATGACAATGATCAAGCTAATGTCAACCTCGGCTTTTTCATGGACTGCTGGCACTGCAACACATTTTAAAGGGTGTTTTCTACTGCCTATAAATAAAAAGTTACAAAGACATTCAGCTTCACTAAGGACCACTTATATCAGTCGTTGAGAACATTTCACTGAGTGTATATTATACAGCTTGCCAGTAAGCTCACAAGCAATCCAGCTACAGAAGGTTAGGCTTCACATAGATGTGATATTTGCTGTGGATTACTTAGTGGAAAGAATATTACAGCTAAGATAAAAGCTATAAACCCCCCATGGTTTATACTTTCTAAAAAGCAAGTCTCAAGGTGGGCTGTGTAATATTTCAAGGATTGCAGACAGACACTCTGCTGAGGAGGTGCAGAATACTCATAGTCTCCAAGACACCTTCTTTTCCCAGCGTAACATGTCCTAGAAGCAAACAGCACCAGATTGTGAACCATATGAATGCTGCTGCTAATTTTGTGCAACTCAACACAGATTTTAGTTTTTTAAGAATGAAATTTTGGAGAATTTTCATTTCTCCTACTGCTTAAACAAAGAAGTAATTAAAGCAAATGGAAGGTTTAAAGATCCCAAAGGTCAGGCAAGTCCTCAGTGTGCAGAGTGGTGGTGTTCATTGTGTAATATGGGCCTTAGAAACTAAAGAGAGATGGATATGATGATGCATAGGTCTTTTGCCAGCTTCTCTCAGGGAGGAAATTTTGCCCAGGGTGGACAAACATCTGGACAAAATTGCTACTTTGGCTCACACTGAAGCAGTAACAGAAAATTCAGTTTGGTGGTCTTTGTGCTTTGACCAGCTGAATGTTCATGCTTTAGAAAATCTTCAAAATGGGGAAGAATTGAGATGTAACGTATGGAAGAAAATGCTCTGATAAAACAAGGATTATCCCAATTTGGATATTTAGCATTTATGTATGCAAAGCAGGGCTGGAATAACCCACAATGATAACAGGGGCTGCAAAGCAGCCACAACCACTCCTTTGCCTATGACACAGAGTACTTAGTGCATTGGATGATGCTGGTGGAAGACAACAGCCTCTGGAGAGCTTATCTATAAACCAATGCTTGCATCACAGAAAAAAACCTGATCATATAATGCACATTTATGCCTGTCCTGCAGCCATTCCCATGTCAGCACATTATTTCTTGTTCAGCTGCTGCCTGTTTTTTTCTCATGTTTATGGAAATATATTTTGCAAAACTTCCACTGATTTGTCATTCAATTATTGTGGTAGTTGCCTCTTGAAGTGGCACACCACCAGAATCTCAGTGCCACATGCCACGTGTGTCAGTTTTCACTCTGTGCTCCATACCAGTTTGGTTCTTTTGAGACTGAGCCACATTGCTATCACTTTATCCCTACATCCTACCATTTTCTTCCAGCAAGTTGAAAAGAGAAAGGGGTTCAGAATGAAGAAGGAAGAATGTGAGGGAGGGGAATCTATTTCACTTTTAAGTGCAGCTTTGCAGCCTGCAGTGCTGGAAACTAAACACACATATTTTTAGGGCACCACCTGCAGCACACAGCTGTATGTGAACAGAACTGCTAAGGGTGTGATTTGTTCTGCTTTGTGTGAAACCCTGAGGTCTGGGAAAACATAAGAGGAAGGTACTTCTATGGAACAACTCCCTCCTTTCCTGGCCTGCCTGATTCCTGGAGAATATTATAGCTGAATCTGTACAGGTGACATCTTAGCTTCATTGTACTTCGACAGCAACAGTAGTTTATTTAAGGCTGTGCTGATGTATAGGGAAAAAAAAAAAAAAAAAAAAAAAAAAAAAAAAACCATAGTTTCAGCCACAACTAATTCATTGTTTTGTTGCACAAAGCTAACCCTCAGTGCAGCCTGTGCTCCCATACTGGGTGAAATTCTCCACTCAACTCTTCTCTCCCAGGGAATTCTCGTTTACTGAGCTATGGCGTCTTGAGCACCTGGACCACCCTATCTGCTCTGTAAGGACCACAGCTCTTCCTGTCCTAGTGCCTACATATTACCAAAATGAACTGATCTGGTGATGACATCACTTCAATACCTATATGCTTCATACGTTAAAGTGTCCTTATATGCTTAATGGTTATTGATTCTTGCTGCTTACATCAGAGAAGCTATTTCATTTTCAGGACTACTGAGTTATCAAGGATAGATATACTTAAATTACTGATCTCTGGAGATAATTTTTCCAAGTAACAAATGAGGTCAGTGGTGCTAATGGAGACTTGATTTGGTACTGGTTTGCAAAATTTGAGTTGTATTCTGTATACTATTTACAGAGTGGAGAATGAATGAAAGTTCCCATCTACTCCTAAATGATAGGAGGTATATCTGCCACTTCCCTGTGGGGAGGGCGGTGTCCAGGAGGGACACATTACGGGGTATACAACCCTGCTAAATTTGGCATGTAATGTCAGTGCATAAGGTGGACATTGGCTTTGTATAAATAGTATATGCATCCTAACCTTTTGGTCACACAGCTAAAAAAGGGTCACAAGCTCACAGTTTCACAGGTACCCACACCCATCAAAGTCTAATTCTAGATACAGATCCTACATGAATTTTTTTTTTTTATTTTCACTTTTAATGAACTCCTGTCTTCTAGCAGAAGGTTTAAACCTTTTCAGTTCAGACTCTGAACTGTGTTTCAGATCAGGAGGTTCTGCTTCCAGGTAAACCACAATGTCCTTGGGAAAGTCATTCCATCTTTCGGTAGCTCTTCCCAAGTGCTGCAAAGAGGAAAGCATGCCTAAATTTTTCATGTTCAGTTTATGCGACACTGTACCATTACCAGACAGGTATCTCTCAAAAAGCCCTGAACGTGTATGGCACCCAGTACAGTAAGGCTTTTGTGTGGTACAAGGAAATTATAATGACAGTAATTGCATTTCGTACAGAAATGGAGTTCAGGTTCTCTACATCTTCCTTCTGCCTGTGTTTTACTCTTTGATTATACATGACCTGCCCCCACTCCCACAAGGCTGTTCTTGCAAAAGTTGAGAAATTAAAATCCATTTGTAGATGAAAACTCTGAAAATATGCAAATAGATCAGCCTTGGGGATAAGTGTAACAGAATTACATATCTATTTGCCAACGCAGGATTAAAAATATTTATTATGCTTGTCTTTTACTCCTCACTTACACACTCACAAGTCTATCGATTTTAGTGGAACTAAGTGCCCCAGTTATGGGAATAAGACTAGTGTGAAGGGATCACCTTAGCCAATTTGGGTTTTAGTTATATAGCACTCAAAAGGATGAACTGTGTAATATTATTCCAGTAAAATGAGTGGGGGGAGAGCATTTTTTATGTACTGTATCTACATTATTGATGGTTACTTACACAAGAAATAAATAAAACCGTAAGTAAACTATTACATAAAAGTATTGAACATTTTCATAGTGATCCTTTTCACTGACTTTTATGTGCTGTATATTGGTCATAATTTCTTTTTGTTTCTTCCTGTATTTATATTTGAGTATATGCTTCATGCAATCATTAAAATTATTATTTCATACTTTAAAACTTGTAATTATCCATTCGTGCAAGTTACAGTAAATGTATACTGTTTGGGATTCTGCAAAGTCTGCTTCATGCATAATACCTTTCAAGCTCTGATGCTGTCAGATTGATTTAAAACATCATGAAGCATAACTGTGTTATTAAGATGCGATAGTACAGCTATGCAGCTAGGACACCAGCTTCAAAATCTCTGTTCTGTTACAGACTTACAATACGACCTTTGGTAGGATGCTTAATTCATGCCATTTATTGTCTGTCAAATACAAACAATGGTTCTTAAATATTTCAGAAAGATGTTGCTAGGGTAATTCCATTAAACATTGCAAAGTAATCAAATATTACAGAAGGTGGTACATGTGTGTATTTAAGCACTTAGAAGGGTAGAATAGAATCTCTTAAGGATTAATAATAATTAGAATAGGGTACTTTTAAAATCCTTAATATTGGCATAGCACAAGTGACAGCAAATAGCCTCATGCCCTTGTGGAGAGATGGGGGTGGTGTGTAACCATCTACTCTCATAGGAATGTCTTTACAGGAATATCTATTTGTGCTTTAGATTCACATGCTCAAACATGATTCTAGCAGTCTTATATCACTTAAAAGGCCCCAGCTGTACAGAGGACACTGTGAATGCAAATCAAAGCAGCAGTTCGTGTCCAAAAGAACTAGCCTGCAAAGCATGAAACAAGCCAGCCAACCCATATGGACAGAAAAGAAGGGAAAGGCAGGAAAATAGAGAGGAAATATTAGTTTGCAAGTTTCAGTGAACTTCTTGTTAGACCATTGGCAGCTTTTTTGTAGGCATGAAGAAAAGCCCCAAAAAGGGTTATGAACCAGAATAATGAGAAAACGTTGCTCTATCTGCTGGAAAATTCTCCTAAAAGGCAGGAAAAGAGTAAAGTGTGTGAAAGTTTGAAATTTATTAAGTGGCTGACAACTACCTGGTGTCTCATCAGGAGTCCACTCTCATGCTGGCAGGAGGGGACAAGCCAGGTAGGACAAGCTACAAAGAGACTTGCAGGTGGATGGAGTAGTTGAATTTCACTGGAACAAACCGAGGAGAAGAAATGGAGGGTTAAAACATACTGTGGAGAATCATCTCTGCAAGAGCCTTCCAGATGGGCTGTCTAGACTTGGTCAGGAGCAAGTAGAGGACATGGCACATGTAGAGGCAGGATGCTCCTCTGAAGCTGTGACTCACCAAGTGAAAGATCAGGAGAGCACCAGCAGGACAGCAGAGGTTAAAGAAACAGAGAGCTTGTAAAACTCCTGCATTTAGAGCAGGAAAGTGAAATGAGTGATCTGTAAGGGAAAAGTATGTTCTATCTCTTTTTTCTTTTTCCTTTTTTTTTTTTTTTTTTTAATGTGTGAAGACACTGGTTAGAACTGAGCAGAGAAAAAGAATAGCAGTTACTCCAGAGACGCTAACAAATGACAGAGCAGGACTAAAAGAAGTGAGTAGTGGGTGTAAAATGTGGGGGGGTATCAGCAGGACTGACCGCACGATAGGAAGAAGGGCAAAAGAGCAGAGGCAGAGGAGATGAGGGAGAGAGTCACAGGAATTAATGAAAAACAAAAGCTGACTGACTACTGATGTCATCAGGAAGGAGGCAAACAGAAAAAGGGTATGTCTGGGGACCCCCAAATATTCATAAGTGGAATCAAACAAGACATAAGTTGGCCCTGGATTGTCCAGGTTGAAATGCTGAGAAATTAACGGGTAAGTCCTATTGTCAGAGCTACAAAGACTTAAGGCTGTGAATTATCTAAGAACTTGTATGATATTACAGGACTTCACTGAGTTCACATGGATGATTCTCATCTTTTAGGAAGTGTCACTACATGACATAGGCTTTGGGTTCTTCTAATAACCCAGCATGTCCCAGTCCTGTGTTCAAAATAAGTATAATGGGATATGCTACCAAAAAAAAAAAAAAAGAAAAAACAAGAAAATCTCATCTAATTGTTGCTACTGTAAAAAGCTAAAGCTCTTGGAAAACATCTGACCTCCAAATGTAGCAGTAAACTTACAGATTCTTAATTTTCCAGTCCTCAGTTCCTTTGTGCTGATCAAGAATGGCACATAGTACATCTATTTGCAATAATAAGCCTGATGCCATTTTCCTTCCTAGCCAACACAAAGGTCTTCAGTTGTCCAGGAAGCATATATCTTTTGCATAAAAGCCCTCATTCAGATTTACCCTTGCTAATTTGTTTCCCCACCTCCCTTCAAACAAAAGCCTCCCCCTCTTCCTCACACATTTGCTTGTGCAAATACCTTGCAGATCAACTGCCTCCTCCTGTGCTTGTGTAGTGGTGAGAGTATTTATACGTGAGAAAGGAGACAAGAGCTCATGTAATCAAGTTTTGACTCTTTGAACCTAATAGGAAAAATAACATTATTTAATTAAAGTGGAGTTCCTTTCTAGGGCAACACAATGATTGAAAGAAAATTGATTCTTAATGATATAGATTGCTACTTTAGAAAGACTGTTTTTTTTCAGTGCAGGACTGGGCAAAATCAGCACAATGGGAAGAGGGTATGAATCACTGTAAAGTGCTAATTTAATAACACTGTCGTGCCATGTTAGCAGAGGAGCAACATCAGGTTCAGGCATCTTTGACATTGCCTCAGAGCACAGTACTTTGCTGTTTCTCTGATTGACAATCGTGTTAGAGCATACATCATTAGTGTTTTGAAGGATTACTATAAGATATTTCTTCATGCTCACAAGTGTTATTGGTTGTTGCTTCTATCAAGTTTTACCTGTATTTCTTTACCACTCCTTGCAGAAAACTGAACTGTACACAACAAAGCATAAACATTTTTTTTAGCAAGCATGGAGCTTTGTCAGTAGAACTGTACTCGTTCATTTCCCTAAAAGCTTCCCTTCTTAATGATCTGGGCTCATAGAAATGATAATTGTCTGAAAACAAGTTTACTCTGACTCAGTGGAGGGAAGTCAGCTTTAAATAGATTTACCTGACCAGTGTACACAGGATTGCCTTTGAGAGGTTTATTTCCCTGGTGCAATGAAAGGCAACAGGACTAGCACGAGCTGAGGCAGGAAGAAGCCGTTCTCCCTCTCACAGATTCTCTTGCACTAGCAAAGACAAATAGTGAATGTGATATTGCTGGGCCGGGGTGGCGGGCTGGAATCGGAATTGTGATAACCAAGAAGTGAACATTTAGACTCATTACTTTGAGGCCTGAGGGAAGTTTTCCTGAGAATTTGTTTTGACCATCTCATATGTATTTCTTCACGCAGGGGACTCTGATTCTGGCTGACCCTGTGGGGTAGATAGTTATACGATACAGCAATGACATTGACATTATGGTTCCCCAAGCTCAGTGCCTCATGGCTGTCCTGGGGCTATGTGATGCTGGTGGTGCTGTGCTGACTGGTGATGCTGGCTTGCTGACTTGCTTCCTCCCACAGCTGGGATTTAAATTACTTCTCAGTTCGGATACTAGCACAGTCCTGCTACTGTTTTTATGACATTGTCATAGCATAAGAGCTGTATGTGAACCTTTCCAGCTATACGCAGGTCAGAAGCCTTGTTTTGGGGTCTTTTTACCTAGTTTTGTTAAGCTTTACAGGTTTTTATGTTTTGAAGAGATTCTGGACAAAGAACCTAGTTCATTTGATTTTCTTTCTCTACAAGTCAATCTATATGGGAGAGAAACCAAGTTACACATGCTTTAGATATAAGTCTAATATTAAGAATAGCAATAACAAAAAATAGTACAAGCTTCTGTAATCTTAAATATTCCATTACATCACACAATTAAACAAAAAGGAATCCATCTTCATACTGCAAACATGGTCAAGTGCAAGGTTCACCAACCCCCTTCCTGAGCTGATTCTAGAGGTAAAACAAACATGAGTGCTGCTCCTTCAAAATACAAAATCAACATCCACAGCACAGATGTACCTCAGTACCACTATGCTTGTTGTTCTTGCTGACATGACTACTGCCTTGTCCTTCCACATAAAAATGTGACAGCTAGTATTTTGCCAGTTTACTCCACGTCCTATGAACCACCAGCTCTGGAAGCAAGACGTCTCAGTTCATGGGTTAGGATAATTTTTTCCAATAAGAAAATATAATATAATAATATAAGAGAGGGAGTAATAAAATATACAGCCAACTTGCACACTTTGTTATCAAGAATAACGTATTTTTTAAAAAATACAGAGAAAAGGCCAGTACTATGGCTGGTTTTCAGGTGAAGCTTTCAAATTTGTGTCACAAAAGTATACTTCATGCATATTTCATTTTTGTGTGCTGTTAGAATAGCTTCCTGTGCAAAAGATGAACCGAGCATGTAAAACTAAAGCATTATCTATGAAAACATAAAATTACCTTTTTTGCAGCTTTAGTCATGACAATTCTAGTCACAATACCATGGTTTGGCAAATCTGGTCTGAAATTCAACAATGTCAGTAACTGCAACTGAACCTGAATTGAAAGTACTGCTCAATAACAGATTCCTGAATTTCTGTAATACAAGTGCTTTTTATAGAGCTAACTAGCCCATTAAAAATACTAACTATGCCTAGGAAAAATGGAAATCTCAGAAGCATTTAGATGCCCCTGGTCTTTACAGTGTGTAAAATAAAAGCAATATTACATTATGAATTCTGTAACTTTGTCCCCCATTTTCTAGTATAGACAGCATAACAAGGATTTTGCCATCCAGAAAAAAAAGTACTTAGCTTTCTATGTCTGTCAACTGTGTACCTAAGAACCCTCAGAATAAGTGTCCGAGGCAGGCCTAGTAATTGGGGTCAGAAAACTGCTCATATTATCTTTTATGACTGAACTTTCTCATGCAATCTCAAAAGTAGACCCGAATGGGAATTTTCTGAAGAAACATGATTTTTTTGGAAAATGTTTTGTCTTAACATAATAGTGTCAATGAACTTCATTCGAAGTGTAGGCAAGTGACAATTAGCACAGTTTCCTATTAGATTTCTCATCTGCCTGCTTGGACTCTGGACTTTCTTGGTACATTTACACTTGAACAGGACACATCTTAAAAACTGCTACATGCTTATCCATAATGTTTAACTTCTACTACAGTCCATGTCATGCATTTACCCCAGAGAATCCCTCATTGTCCCAGACAATGTTGGAGCATGAATGCAGGGGTAGCACAAATCAGGTAGTATCTGTGATAGTCAGTTTGGATCTGCTCATCTTGTCCTGGGGGATAAAAAGAGCTTATTTGTGTGAACAGAAGATGTGCCATACCATTTGGCCTGGAGACCAGAAGATAGTCTCCAAGTTATTTCAGTTGCTATTATGTCTATATCCACTTCTGTACATCCACAATGCCACAGCAATTACAGCCTGTGTTCCCTAGAGCTGTAGTAATACCAACACTAAGCAGATACCCAGCTAGTGTTTGAGTCATGCTGTGGACCCACAGCTTGGAGTCTGGGAAAGGAACATGAACTGAACCTAGTAACATGGGAAGAAAATTAATTCTTTGTAGGAAAAATTTTAACTTTTTAGTGCTTACCCAGCATACAAAACAGTGTGTGCAATAAAGAAAGATCCTCTGTAGACATGTCCTAAAGATTCTTAGCTCTCTGACTTCTGCAGTGCTGCAATTCTAAGAAGAGTAGAGTTTGAGATAACTTTTTTGTTGTAAATTTGCTGAAGCTTCCTCCTGAAGCTCAGACTTTTAATGGCAGGTAATATTCATTAGTGAAAACCAACATTCTTCCATCCAGTTGAAGAAAATTACTCTCCCTTGAAATCAGAGGTAATCAGTTCTTTGCACATATTCTCAGCAAACTTCAACCAATTCTCACCACTTTAATAGATGTTATCTTCAGCACCGGTTGGACAGGTAGAGATCACATTCATGCTGATGTGTTTGGGGGGTTTTCAAGATGTGCTCTTTAGCAGCACCAGTCACCTAAACTGCAGTATTATTGAGATAGCAGTTTTTCAGTACCCAGCTGCTTGAAACTGATTGGCATAAAATGATTTAGATTTTCAAAAGCAATAGAGCAGATTTTTTTCATAGCGGACAGCATTCTTTTAATTCTGCCTTTGAACTCTGCCAATTTAACATCCATTCTTTTCTGAACATGCTAAAGGAAATAGCTATTTCTTAATGTATACAAATTACCATTGAAATGCTTGGACTTTTCCTATGCTTTATTTTATTCTAGGACATCCATGTTTTCTGAGAACAAATACATGCATAGTCACAACCAGAGAAAAAAAATTGCCTGCAGAACCACAGGAGGGTTTGTCTGCTGGTAACAACTGTTGCCATAGATGGGAATTCAACACTGACATGACAGGATTTATTTTTCCTTATATGTAGAAGATCAAGTAATGACATCTGGAATCTACCCCAGAGGTTGAAGTCAGTAAAATATTAATAGCTGCCATTTCCAAGAAGGAGGGTGTAACAGAAGCACAACAGAGGAATCTCTGACATTTTTGCACCCATTGTTCTCCCTAATTAGTTAACACTTTCTCCTACACATACTCTTCTCCTATAGCTTAGGAAAATAGAATATGGGACTGAGATGCAATTCCTTGTCTGCTGTTTAGGTTAACTGCTGTTCAAATAGGCCCTTTTTTCTGTTAGTGCGCTGTTGGGAAGTGGCTACTGATAAGGGCTGGATCCTCTGGGCCTCCTTGCTCCCACCGAAGCAGGGAGGAGAGTGGTCTGACTGCACACAGCTGATTTATTGTGAAAGTAGGCACAGACATCAAGGCAATGGTGGGCAGCCTCCTCATCTCAGCACTCACCATTTTACCAAGAAATTACCAAGGCTGGCCTTAGTGATTGAATTCAGCATGTTCAGTCATGACAAGCAGGGAGAGTTAGTGAAAGAGAAGGACTGTTGAGCCTGGCTTCAGACAGCCTCGTTCTTCCCATCCCTCTCATTCAGTGAGTAAGCATTAATAGTCACTTATGCATAAGACAAAATAATGAGGCTTAATGAATCTCCAAAGATCAGCTACTTCATAAAAGCAAATGTCACACTTTTATCAGTTAAAGGCCTCCAAATCCAACATCAGCAGCAGAGGGAGTTTTTATTTGAAAGTAAATTGCACCCAGTTTCAGTAAATTATCATAGAATGATTACTCGACTTTTATCCAGTCAATGTTATGCCCCCCTAGTGAATTGGTTTATTGTCAGTATGTCCGCCTCAAAACATGTCTTCCCTAGAAAGCACTCCTTCATTCAGCTTCTGCCGCTGGAAGCAGGCAACAGCTTGAAGCCAGCAGCTGCTCTTGAACAAAGCAGGTAGAGATGCAGAAAGGCTGCTGAATCCATAACAATAAGCACATCATGACATAATTACAGTAAATCTCCAGAGTGGTCTTTACACACAAAATGCCATATGTTTTTAGCAGAGGAAGTGCACGTTAGTAAAACCATAGTATAGCATAAGCATTTTCTATAGTACTCCTGTTAGCATGAAATTGATTTTTTTATCTTGAAAATTAGCATTGACAGAAGAGAGGATAGTATTTGAATGGTCAGCTAGTTAGACTGGGGGCATATAATTAATATCCTGAAGGGCAAGAGCAGGTGATAGAAAGGTTTGGGGGGATTTTCTAGTTGTAACTGTGCATTATCTAATAGCTGGTGCATCCATTTAACCTTTCTTTGATATGGTCTTCTTTCACCACTGCATGTAATCGCTGTTCTGTTTTCTAAATGTCTTCATTTGACTTTGAACATGTTAATAGGATTTACTGCTTCTGCAGCCTGCCTATACAAAACAGATTGTCAATATGGACAATACTTTGTGGTCTGTCAGGGAATAATAGACTGCTTTCTCCATCCCTGCTTTTAGGAAGTGATATAGTTTCCTGAAGATTTAGATACAAGTAGCGGGAAGGGAGGGGGAAGGTATTTTTTCTGTGAGTCTAGCGCGAGCTGGCACTGCTAAATAGCCACTTGGCATTTGCTGTATCAGCTGGTGGTACTGGCAGTCTCCCGATTCTCGGTTAGAAATGTCGGCAGAAATTTCACTGTGCCTAGATACCAACTGTACAAAATACATAACCCAGATACGTTTCAAAGATTACAGTGAACTATCGCAAACATTTTCTCTCACAAATTGCATGAATTGATCTCACCTTCAAAAGCATTAATCTCCTAAATCATTGTTTTGTGCTCTGCTTGAACCTTCATTTTAGGTTTCAGTGGCTTTGTGCTTTGTAAAGACGTTTCTAAAATCACTGTGTGTCACAAGAAAAGGATTTTTTACTGGCTGTTAGCTCTTTCTTGCCATGATTATTGCTTCCTGCTGCAACAATCAGAATATAATGATGCAGCAAATTTTACAGAAATGTAAACTGTATGAATTAAACAAATTGACATTTTCTAAAGTATCGGGTCCTTTCCAAGTGCCATCTGCACATTTACACCTTTATGAGTCATGAAGCTCTGACTGACTAAAAAAGGCTGGTTTCATTGAAAATTATGATACTGGTTTTATATAAAACATAGGTAAGCAATATGTGCTGTGGTTTTAGTCTCTTTTTGATCTTGGAAACAGTACTGCCAATGGGAGGTTCATTGTGATTATAAAAGCCTAAACATTACAAGAAGTAGTAGTCATTTAATTTATGATCTTTAAATATCAGGGATGAACTAAATCCCACCATAGTACATTGTATTCCCTATCCTGAAATGCTCCTTTTGTGTAGCTGTTCAGCTTCCTTAAACTTGCTGATTCATTTTGATTAAAACAATCTCGAAGAACACAAGCAGGAAAAAAGAATGAGTTTTTTGTCCCCTCACAATGTCCATAAACTAAAACCAAATCAACATATTTGTTTATAAAGTCATACCAAGGTGTTATCCTTTTGCACAGTTACTGGGAATCACCTTGGATGGTGGGAGATGTATATAGATACTAACAAGAGGTGATGTGCTTCTGTGACAGCAAAATTTTTCCCTCCTATTTCCAGACAAGGGACAGCCACAGGTGACAGCTGCTATCAGTGGACCAAACTAGTGCCCTGCACTTGAGCAATGTTTAATCTGTGGAGTTTGATCTCAGACCACCTCTGAACTTTGGGCTGAACTTTGCAAAGGGGCCTTCTTCAGCACTGGCACGCTTAAGAGCAACAGGCTCTGTTTGATCCACAGCTCCTTAGAGAGCTCAACTCAGTGCAGGAGGCTTTGAACAAGTCTCACGGGGAATTTTGAAGAGGGTATGAGAAGCAATTAGACCATTAACCACCTCATAGAGTCATTCAGTGGCATTTTTGAGTTAGCTTATACAGCTGCACAGATCATTCAGGAGCTTTAAAATTCTTCCTCTAGCTTCAGGGGTTTAAACAAAACTGCACTGAAATTAAAAAGTAGCACTTTTCCGAAAGATCATTAAAAAAATTTTCTGTCCCAAAGAGACTGTCAGATGGAAAAGTACTAACAGTGTTTGGAGCCTCTAGAAATATACATCTCAAATGATGTAATTTCCACATCAGAACTTTAGCATTTAATACACACTAGCTTGAAATTTTGTGTCTTTTAAATACTGGATCAAAAGATAAAGTCCTGTAAAATTACAGATCTTTAACTCCTGGTTTGTGCACATGAACACAGAGGTTAATTTATCATCACATCTGAAAACCCAACTCTTTTTAAAATTTTACTTCTAATATCCTAGAGAGGTGTACAAGAATATCTCATTGTTTTCCAGTATCTACAATTACTTTCAGAAATCCATTCTTCAGATACTTTCCAATATGTAATTAGAGATTCTCTGTAATTACATACAAGTATTTTTATACAAATCCTAGAATCTTGTATTCTTCTGTACACAACAGTTAACAAATCAAAGATTCAAATGGTCTTTTCTTATTCCACATTTCAACATATCAAAGTTTCATATTCAAACTTTTTTCAAAGAATATCTGAGAGACTTCAGTTTTACATGAAAAAGATCTATCATCTGGAAATGGTAAATATCTGAATTGATAAATCATTCAACATTCCTCTCTAAGGCTCACCTACAGATATTTGAAAACTTTACCTTAGTTCAGTTAGCATTTTCTTACCCTAAATTAAAAGTTCCTGCTAGTGGTGTTTGTTGCAGCTGTTATTGCTTGGTTTTTGATGCTGCTATTGTTGTAATTTGATTTTATCATATACAATTATTGTTTCTCAATTCCATCGCTTAGAGTATCAAATATAATTCAGAGTGAAATCACAAACTAAGTAGCATATACTGCCAGATTGTTTTTGTAGAACTGCCGTATACTATAAATTTAAGTTTGTTTACCAAAGTTACCTTAGCACTCCAGACACGTGACACAGCATCTATTGAACACTACTGAGCTTTACACAAATTACCAGTGTAGAAAACATTTGTTTGATTTTTTTTCTTTACCCTTATTAATCGTAAACAGCACTTGTCAAAATTGCAATCCTTTAACATAAACTTGGACATCATTCATCCAGTCTCCACACGCAAAGACACTTTGGCTATACTCCATGCAATATGGGGCCTTTGTTTGCCCCCCTTCCTGACAGATGACCACACTGAAGCTACAGAGACAGACAGACTGCCATGGAAGAGCACACAGCAATTTGGAACAAGCACGGTGCCTTCTCCATAATAATACACCTGTGACTAAAGCAGGTGATTTGAAGTGGAGCGGATGCATACAGACAGATGGATTAAGACAGTGGCAATTGTGCTTTCACTTGATTATAATATTAACAGGCTCCAGGTGATTTCTATTTTTCACAGCGTCACTCATCTCGACAAGTCCCAGCAGGCTTGGAAGCAGAGTAGAGATGCATCCTGCTTTTCACATGAACCTGTTTCCAGAGTGAGCACTTAAGAGAGTTCTTCTGTCGAAAAGCAATTAGCTTCTGCAGTCTAGGGTGCCATTTAGAATATCCAGGCTTATGTGTTTCATCATAAAATTGACCTTTTTAATTTTTTATGTCTGAGATTCCCCACTAAAAGAGTAAGCATTAAAAAAATACAACCCCAGAGAAAATACTGAAGGCACATGTAGAATTTATTAAAGGATCTCTGGCCCTGAAGTGCTGCAGATAGCAATTCCATCTGAATATAATAAATATGAAGTATGCAGTATTGTGTGCTTAATTCTTAAATAATGGGTGTCATTAGGTAGCATAATGATACTGATTACATAAAAAGCGTAAAAATGCAATATGTGCTACATTTACAGAGTCACATTTTTCCTGTAGTAATTGCTTTTCCAGTGTCTGCTTGTTGATACCTTTGAATAACTGTGTACTAATTATCCTAATGTTTCAGTTTGTTTTGCTTTCTAGTAACATTTCCTATCTTGGGATTATAATTTTTGACAAAATTTTGCATCATTTTGATGTAATAGAAAGTTTTGAAAGACAGTGACATTCAGGATAGGCAAAAAAAATACCCCTTCTCCCCAGACAACTTGAGTAAAAATACTGCCAGCAATACTAACATCTTCCCTCCATCTCTGGGAACTATCAAGTTTCCATGGAGACATTAGAGAGTTTCAATATTGCAAGAGTACTCGAGATTTAAAGTACAAATAGACATTAAACACTAAGAATTTCTGACAGAATCTGACATGGTTTCAGACCAGTCTTTCAGTAATTCTGCTCTAAAATTTAGTAGCAAGTTTAACTTGCATCCCTGCTCCTCAGGGAGAAAGAGAACATGACAGACTCTTCAGCTCTGCTCGGAAGTGGTTTGAGGTCAGCTAAGATTCTTGATGCTGACATCTATTCCTACTTATGATCTAGTATTCAATATCATTACAAAATGATCCTCTGTTTAGCAGGGTAGAGACACAGTCCAGGAAAAAGCAAATTTAGAAGGAAGCAAATATATATATATATATATATATATATATACACACAAGATANTTCAGATCAAAGAATCATAGAATGGTTAGAGTTGAAAGGGACCTTAAAGATCATCGAGTTCCAACCGCCCTGCCATGGGCAGGGACACCTCCCACCAGAGCAGGTTGCTGAAAGCCAGTCTGGCCTTTGAACACTTCCAAGTGTTCATCCGCAACTTCTCTGGGCAACCTGTTCCAATGCTTCACCACCCTCACAGGAAAGAATTTCTTCCTAATTTCTAACCTAAATCTCCCCTATTTCAGTTTAAAACCATTACCCCTCATCCTAATTGCTCCACTGTCTGATACAGAGTCCCTCCCCATCTCTCCTATAGGCCCCTTTTAGTTACAGGAAAGCTGCTGTAAAGTCTCTCTGGAGCCTTCTCTTCTCCAGGCTGAACAGCCCCAACTCTCTCAGCCTGTCTTTATGGGAGAGATGCTCCAGCCCTCTGATCATCTTTGTGGCCCTCCTCTGGACTTGCTCCAACAAGACCATGTCCTTCTTATGGTGGGGGGCGCTGGGCTGGACAGCGTGCTCCCACGTAGGGTCTCACTAGAGAGTAGAGGGGCAGAATCACCTCCTTCGACCTCCTGGCCACACTTCTTTTGATGCAGCCCAGGATGCAATGATGTGCTGTGGAACACAAATATGACATGTAAAGAAATTGTCAAGATCTATGGCTTCTGTCACTCATTTGACTGTATTCAGCTTCATACCCAGCCTGTGCTGTGTGGACACTAAGTTGTAGAAATTCATCAACGACATTGTTATACAGACAATGTATCGACATCAGAATACCTCAGTGGTCCATCAACATCAAAAACATATCTCTGAAACTGTCAGTGATCAATGTTTCAGAAGAAGCCATGAGGCAACTCAGGTCTCATAATGAATTAACTAGCTAACATTGTACTCTAGTCTGAGTGATGGTACATGAAAATTCAAACTGCTAAAAAAAAAAAAAACAAAAAAAAAAAAAAA
>VZRU01004304.1:1033567-1147399 GCA_013398155.1 Pedionomus torquatus
AAAACAAAACAAGCAAACAAAAAAAACCACAACAAAACAAAACCAAAAAAAACCCACCAAAAAACAGCCAAACAAAAACACAAGAAAACCCATCTATCCTGTGTCATTTAATCTCTCGAAGATCCCCTCCTTCTCATGTCTGAAACTGCTCCATGCAACACTCTAGGTCACTTTTCTTTCTTCCTCTTCTCTCTGTGGATGCTCTAACTCATTAAATTGTATAGCCTTTTTCTCTTTTCATCATTTCCCAAGACCTTAGTTTTGCACTTCTAAAACTGGTTTCTACTTACAGCTTCATTTCTATAGCCTGCTATAGCCATGGTGCATTTACTGTGTATGTCTGTCTCGTGTTATTTAAACACTAAGTCCTTTAGGGCACAGGATGCCACTTTATCTATGCTTATAACACACAGTCTAAAATATTGCTCCCCGTGCAGCAATAATTAGGGCACAATTATTTGACTGATAAATCAATTTGAAGGAAAGCTTCCAATGATTAATGAATCTGTCATATCAACTAGGACACCTGTTAATTGTTTTTGAGGTACCTACAAATATAACAGTTGTTAATTATACCAGCCATAGCCTGCTTAGGACTCAGACAAAGTTTTACTACCATTGCAATGGCAAAGAGTCTCTAAAAGTTGCTTTGCCATTGTTTCCTCCCCTTTGTAATACCTGCTTTAATAAGGAATTTTGTGTTCTGAATTTTGATTGTTAATAAGTTATTTAAGTTTGAACTCCCATAAGTTGCATTGTGAGGAGAAGGAGTACAGGAAAGGATGGAGAACTGAAGCAGACAGCAGAAGAAAGCACTGTACTTAGAAAACTAATTTTCCTCTAAGTATGGTAGATTGCAGCTCCCTGAAGCAGAGACCTTGCTTTCAGAAAACCAATTTCTGGCAGATTGCAGAGGTTATTCCCCTTCGGTTTTCCAGCATCAGACAGGAGATGGGAATGGAGGACCCTCTCTCAGGGGGCTGGCAGCTTCACAAAAAAACAGATGGGACCTGACAGGCTATTTCCAGGAGATGGAGTCTCTGAAGCAGGAAGCAGGGATGCCTGAACAACTATGGGAAAAGCTCCTGCTTTTAAACAGGGTGAATCAAGGACTCTTTTGACAGAAGGCAGCATCCTTTCACAGGCTACCAACTGTCCTGTTTGTTATGTGACAGTCTTATTAGTCAAAGGTTGCATTAAGAATTGTGAAATATTTTGCTAGAGTAATGTTTGACCTGTACAACACAAGCTGTCTCCTTGTTTTTGACAAGGACTATTTGTTTTGCTTTGTTAATTTGTGTCCTTCCCTTAATCTCCAGCCTCCGTCATGTAAGAGGCCCAACTCACAGATAACACCATATCTTTTTACTGTGCTTCATCCACAAGGGACTTAAAGCATCCCACTTTTTCTTATTTTTTACAAGTCCTTTAATACTAAAAATAATTTTTTTTTTAAAATACTTGAAATTTAAACAGTTAGAGGTCTGCTTGTGGCAACCTTTGAAATTCTAATCATCTTGAAAATGTAATTCAGTATTTGCAGAAGCTGCACATTACATCTGTCGAAAAAAAAGGGCCGTCCCCAAGGAGTTAGCTTTGTTCTTCACACGCATACAAGCAGGTACTCTCCTTTACCAACTGCAAGAAAGCGTGCCAGCTTCTTAGCAATTGATGAGAATAAGCTTCTGCAGGGAAGAAAAAAAAAAAAAAAGGTTGGATAAAAGGGCCAACATGTAGGTCCTGATCTAGTCTGCCAAACAAAGGTGCTAAGTTTGTAGTTACTGGAGGAAGATAGGAAAATAAATACTCCAGAAGGCTCTTCAGTTCTTAGATGCTCTTTCTACTTAAAACAGAGATGTACTGAAAATGCAGATATGCATTTGATCCATGTTTTTTGTTGCAAGACAACGTGTACGAGCTCTGTCTCAGTGCAAGAAAGGAGCTGTGAACAGAGGTTGAAGTCTCATATACAAGGGATATGTGAAAATCCATGTGAGAACCAGTGCTTATTTCAAACCATTGACTTGGAACAGGTGTGTCCCACCCTTAGAAAAAAGATGGCAGTAAAACCTCACCAACACAGGAGGCAGAAATCTAAACAGCATATAGCTATAGCAGAGGAGCAAGCGTCATGAGTCCGTGCAACAACTTTGCAGCTTTAAGTCTTCTGCCCCTGGGTTGTGGCAGGGTCTGATGTGATCCCAATTGAATCACTGCTGATGCTATGGGTGCCTCTGAAAGGTGGTCTATGGGTACAGCATTTGCAACTCTGTGCCCCATTCTCTTATTTGCATAGAGGGAATTCTTAGAAAGCAAATTTATCTCTGCACTTTGCAGAGCTAGTCCTAGGAATCCTTTCCTCACCTTGGTCTTTGACCCAACCAAAAGAAACCATTATTATAGCCAGACAGCATTATATCTTGCACAAGCATTCAGTAAGTTTTTAAGCAGCTTTCTGTCTTCCAGGAAAAGCACTGCATCCTAACATATTTAATGGCGTTATTGCTTGTTGCAATATTAGGAACAGGTTTCTAATATCTTTTGCCATCATAAACATGTTTTTCAATGAATTTCAAATATGTAGGAAATTAAATCTGGTGTAATGGAAACATTATGAAAAGTTGGATTTTTAATGCAGAACCAATGTATTTGTAGCTGCACACTCACTCATATAACAAAGATGTGCATATGTTCATTGAGTTTTAATTAATAGAGTCCTTGGCAATTCCTCTTTAGCCCTTTATTATCCCTTTCTTTTAATGCACTTCATTCATCACTTTTAAAAATTAGAGCAATTTAGTAACATAATTCGAATCCATAATTGAATTTGCTAGCTACTCTCAGACTTTACAAGTTAATCAAATGGCATAGTTTTAAACACATTTTCTGCACTTGGGGAAAACTGTGCTGGTGACCAGTCAGCCCATTTAAAATGGCAAAGTCTTATATCTCATTCTCAGACAGGTTTCATACTGATTAAACTTTCTCTCCTCACAAATGGTAGACTAGACTTCTTCCGTTCCCTGATAAAAATTAATAACATAAGGCTATGCGGAAGGATGAATAAAGTATAATTCTAGTTAAAAATGGGAAATGACAAATAAATGAAAAATGCTAAGTGAGGTGGAAGAGAGATGTGTAATTGAGCAGCACTAGAACCATATGTCAAATGCCTTCACAGGAGGAGGTAGGAAAGGAAAATCCCAACAGTAGCGCTGAGAAAACGCCACAGCAACTACTTCACTTTCTTGCCAGTGTGCTGTGGTCTCAGCAGGGATACCTTACCTGGGCTAGCCTTTGACAAGTTAGCATCTCTGTTTATGTGTGCTGTCACACAGACAATCTTTTTTTGCCCTTCTCTCTCTCTAGGCTTAAAAAGGCTATTCAAATTAAACTACCAGGAAGTAACTCAAGTAAATTAGGCTGGACTGGCATGTGTCGTCTATCAGAATGAGTCAATATATCAGAAAGTTGCCTTGTTTTAAGCCCTGATCTGTTTGAACTGTTGCTTCTCTCAGCTTTGTATGGATCTGTGTTAGATGCGACTTGAAAAGTCTGGCAAACAAATAATTGATATATATATATATGTAAGTAGATTCTATGGATGTACATGTGTCTGGAGTAGGAGAAAAGAAAATGTTGGATCTTCAAGGAAATAAAAATGGGAAATAAGGATTTTGAAATTCATACAAAGCCATTATGAATGTCTTTAAAACCAGTTCATTATCCTGCCCCCTAGCTGTATCACTTTACCAGTAAAAGCATAGATGTTCATGCTGTTATATGTAAAAATAAGAAATCCAAAATCTGCTCATGAAAATGGCATAAGCTATAGCAACAGAAAACTGATTTTGTGAATATATTTTACATCTCTTTTAGAAACCTTTGCTCATGTGGCTGCATTGATTCTCAATGCAGATACATGCTTTCATTTTAATATTATTCCTCTGCTTTTTCCTTCCTTTGTTGGCTTGTGGGCAAAATTGTTGAGCAAACGATTCAATGCAATCAACATACTCCTTTGCCCTTCCTCTCAACAGAACAAACATTGTCTGTAGAGCATAAAATATGTAACTTTTAGCAACACCAGAAAGTCTTGCAAATGACATGTTATGGCTTCACAACATAGTTACTATTAACTCCCCGAATTCCTTCCTTAACAGATTTACTCTGCAGCCCACAAAGTGACCCCTGCTAATGTAGGCAGCCTGACTTCACTGGAGACAACCAGTGCTGAGTCCTACCTGACAAGAAAAAGGAACTGGAAAAGGAGAGGCCAACTGCTGGCAGTTAAAGGAGAGACATTTCTTTCCACTGTTCTTACTTTCCTTCCTTTGTTTTTTTCTTTGCTTTCAGCATCACCCAAATCTTTTCCTGCTGCTTCCTCTTTCCTTTCCTCCTATTGACAATTTAACAGAACAAAACAGCACAACAGCTGCCTATCATATGTGCAGTCAAATCTTCACTCTGTGTTATTTGAGAAAATGTTCAACTTCATCAGCTTCAGAGGTGTAAGATGATCTACTTCTTGGAGCATGAACTTCTTTCAGGGGTTTGATGCTGGGATGCAGCAACAGTAATTGTTTTGCTAAACAGTTGCTGGTCAAGACTCTCTCCTCTGGGCACACAGTTAAGTTCATCGGTTATCCTTGGGAGCTGTGCAGCTGCTTCTTCAGCAGAAAAGGAAATTAGTAGAGCATCATTGCACAGTGATGTTTCACTGCATTTCGACATTTCATTAATTTGGAGAACCCCTAGAATAGTTCCAAATCACTGCATTGTTAATTTAAAGGTTTCTGTATATTTTTATCCTAAATAGAATATAAAATTATATCATATATAATGAAAAGTCCTGTGATTCTTTCTTGCTCTTTTATCCACAAGGTAATTAAAATGGGGGGATTAGATTTAAATCCCTCCCACCCCCATTTATTTTTTTTTTATTTAGTAGCTATTTTAAAGACTTTCAGAATAACTACTGTTACTGGCACTATTGCTCCTGTGTAGCCCATAACAGAAAGAGGCAAACATTTTTCTAGTTTATTTTCAGTCACTTAGGAATTTCAATAAAGAGCCTAGAAATATTGTACTAATTTAATCCTTAAATAGCAAAAAGAAAAAACTCTGAGAGCATTGGTTGTTATAAAAAAGACCATTTAATTCTCTGTGGGTATCAAAGTAGAGTGAAATAGTACTGAGAGCTTAAATTAACAACATTTGGCTAAAGGCCAGAGAAAAATTAACAAAGATCTAGAATATTCTTCTCAGCCTGATTTTTTTTCCTGATAGAATTATACTTTTAAAAGTAAGTCCTACCAGACTCTAAATCCCCAAAACCTGGGCTCATTTCCAGACTTAAACTTGAAGATTTATTGCATTTCCACCCTCTATTCTGCTTCCCAGGCACTATCTGCTTTCAGCAATTAATACAAACATTATGGGGTTTGATTTGCTTCACTGCAGCGTGTGAACTCAATTTCTTTTCATTTGTAGCTTTGAAATAGCATAAGCCTCTTTGTGACAGACTTTCACATTGCACCAGTACTGCTTACTGAGCCATGGGCTCACACCATCAGAGTCAGCTCTGCAGACTGCATCCTTTTTGTTTTAGTCTAGATATCCTCACTTTGTGCCACGTCAAGGCAGGAAGTTAGACAGACAAGTGTTATAACTGAGTTGGAAATAGGTCTATCAGCCATCTGACTAATGACATACATAGTTTTACATGGGTTAGGATGGCAGGGGAGGAAGTCCCACGGCTAAGAAGATTACACAAGCACTCCAGGGATTAGAGTTTCATTTATTTTTATTGTGCAGAATCATATTCTTGCAAGGGTTCTGACACATCACACATCACAAGTTGTTCCCACATTCATTTGCTGACAGCCTCCCTTATAGATTAGCAAATGTGTCCAAAGAAACAGAACTTTATAACTACGAGCTCCAACCAAACTTCCACCAGTCTCCACCATAAGCCATTATGGTGCTGCAGCTCCTCTTGGAAATAGCTGTTGTCTTTGTTGTTGGAGCAGATATCAACAACAGAGTTGAGTCAGTACTAGTAAATTCTGGAGAGACACATTTCAGACTTGTTTCCTTCTCAGAATTTCTTCTCAGGAAGAAAAGCATTCTTCAGAAGCAGAATGGAAAACTGACTGTAGTTGCGAAGCAGCCTCCTGGGATGGGAGGCTCTGCTCTGGCTCATCGGTGCATTTTAAATTGCACAGTTGTTATACACAATGTCTTATATGCTTGATATATACAGCTAAGAATTTATGGAGACCAATTTAAGTTTGAACAATTTTTTCAAAACACAACAGCTATTATTAGTCCAGTCATAATGATATTGATAGTCATAGTCTAGATTATCAAATTATGAGAGGAAAATCCAATTAACAATGCAGTTTAAATTGTTATGGAGAAACTTTCTATAAAGCTTTTCCTACCTCTTTCTCTGGTTTTATACTCATCCTTCTAATGTTCTTCTGGATCTTAAGGTTGTGATGTTAATTTTACTTGTACTGTATCACAGTCTGAAAGAACAGTAGCTGAAATGCAGCATCCTTTCTCCTAGATCATTCTGCTGTTGCAAAGACAGGCTTTATAATTCAATACATTGGAAATATGGAAAAATGATAGAAAGAGGCATGTTTATTCCCAAGATACTTTTTTTTCAGAGGTAACTACTTTTCACAGCCTTTTTCACAGCCTGCTAGGGGGAAAGAAACCCTCCTTTTATCCTTTTTTCCTCTGAAGAATGAAGAGGTAGGAGATTCAAGAACGAAGAAAGCTGAGAGAAAAAAGAAAACGAAACAAGAAGATCAAAATATAGTATTGATATGATAATATATGTGAATAAAATTAGATAACCTTGAACATTAAACGAAAATGTTTAATCTTCCATTTGCTTCTACCATTAACAAATATAGTTCTGGTGGTGGGAAAGACATCTGAAAATCTAAACTTTACCAAAACCAAATACCTGAATACCATGGAGAGTTATCAGAGATGTAAATTATTCTCTTGTCAAATCTCCTCTTAGATTTGCTTACAATAAATTATCTGAGTTACAAGCTGCCTCTTAGTACTGGCTGTCTGCATTGACACCACCTGAGAGTTCATGGGTGAACATCTTTAGTTTATGGTAAGGATTTTTGCACTCACCTCAGGAAGTGTTATTTACAAGATTTAGCTGCATACTGAGGGATTGTGGAGCTCTTTCAGCTATACCATTTACAAATCCTTCTAGTTATAAAATATATGACCTAGTTTGCTTTTTGAATACCACTTGCATACACAAAAATCATAAGCATCACTGCAAATATGGGTGTGAAGTGAAGAACCTATGAAGTGAAGAATTCTACGATTCTATGAACCAGAAAACTAGTCTCATCCACTGAAGAGCCATAACTAAAAGTTAAGTTACAAGATGCTTATGTAGTAATCTCAAAAAAACCCTGAATATTTATGTTCATTGAGTTGTACAGGGAATAGCTAAAAGCAATTTCTATAAAAGCAATGTAAATATTCACTTTTCAGGGCTGTGCGATAGACCTCAGCTGCTGTCTAAATGGTCAGTATAGCTGGCTGGGTAAGACCTACTGAGAAGGAACTTGAACTCTCTCAGCTCTTTACATGTTTCACAATATCCAGACTGCTAGAAAAAATGAGCCCTAATGTCCAAAGAAGTGTGAGTAGGAGCCCTGCTGTGAAAATTTTTTTATCGTAGGTTGGAGCTGACATTTATAACAGCAGTAAAGCAATTGTTGGAGCTTAATAGCATGATGCATTCTCAGTTACTGCTATGTACACATATCAGCCAAGATAGCCTCTGCTATCAGCCGGTATCATTCCATCTAGGTTAGCAGTCAAGAGACAATGATGTGTCATCTTGTCACAGTTAAAAATAATTCTGTGAAACTTAGAGTATCACACAGTTTGTCAAGTATGCTTAATTGAGTTAAAGTAGCTCAGCCACTGATCAAATCCCCATGGTATCATAGTGACATAATAGCCAACAACACATGACAGTACAAATTATGGAGAGTCTTAAATGATAGGTAAATAATTTGAATTACAAGAGCAGAAGTGCATCAGGGGATGCTGGGAGCACTATAATAAACCCTACATGCAGTGTTCCATAGTATCACATCTACTTGCATTCTTGATCTTGTTCACAACTCCTTTTATGTACTGATGAGATACACATAAAATTACAAGTTCCAAATGAGGCAATTTGTTTTGTTCTTTTAAAATCTGAATTCACACTGTTGTGATTTCTGTGTGATGCCCATTTTCAATTTACCAGAGGTATTTTAATGCATCTCATTTCTGTTTCTTATTTAATGAGACATATACCACACAGTGGTAAACTGTGAGCTGGCATTGTTTTTCAGATTTTATTCATCCTTTAAAAAAAAAAAAAATCCTGGTTTGATTCTCCCTGCTTTGCTTTTGTATTGCCACTGTTTACGAATTCTCCATTGGGGTTGACTGGAATATTAAGACTTGTCACATTCAGCAGTACAGGGGGTTCTTCCTGGATTGCATCTACTCTGAAAAGAACTTGCAAGAAAACAACTTCCAGCCTTGTAAGGTGTTCCTTTTCTGGAAGTTAGGAAGGAAAGGGGTCCTAAAAATTATCATTAAATTAATCTAAAGGCTGCCAGATGCACATCCGGTCGGAGGAAGCAGTTCCTAACCTAATTTTATTATCAGCTTATACAATTTATGTTAAATTACTATTCATTTATTTCAAGTCAAAGTCATTCATTTCTTGACACCTTAGTTCAGCCCAAGCATGAAGGCTTATTACCTGATGTCTCATGTAGGCTGTTGATACCTGCATATCCAGTTGCATGACCTGGATGTTTAAATCACCAAAGAAGCTACAGAGACTTTTGTTGATGAGCTGATAAGCCGGGGCCCTTGGCAGAGCAGGGTGGATAAACCACCATTTGTGTTTTTCTTCACTGGATTAAAGATGCTTTTCTAACCATGGGAAGTTGAGTCTCAGAAAACTACACGATTTTAGGAGGACTGTCTTTTGGAGCAAAGATAAATAATATGGGAAAATCCCCTATTGCTAATGCCTGCCCTCATTTCAAGGAAATAAATGGTGGCTAATGAACTCTGTAAATATGCCAGCTTTCAGTGATATTAAAGACAAATACAGAGATATCTACTTTCAAGTTGCTAGTAAAGCATTGTTAGATGCTCCCATTTCACCTACAATATCTACTAAAAAAAAAAAAAAAAAAAAAAGAAAGAGATCATTTTCTATGTCATATCAGAGGGTTTCTCATCTTTCTCACCAACTCAATGAGCTACTAAATCATCCAGACAGTCTTTAAGAGCCTTCTGTTGGAGGTCATGTAATTCCTCCTCATCTTTAAAAAAGATTTTTTTTTTCTTTCATTTACTCTTAGTTTACTAAGTACAAAACAGAAATCTTATATTCCGGTATAATAAAAGGTTTTTAGGAGCACACACACCCCCCACAGGTTGTGTTCCTCCCTACTTCCGTATTTGGGCTCCAGTTAAAGAAGTAATTCTTTTGAACTTTGAACAAACTATCCTCCTGGAACAGCTGTGTTTTTCTGGTTTTAGACTATCAAGTAGAATTAGGTTGTACATCAATTGTACTTATTCCTAAATTAGCTGTCCTCTAGCATAAGAAAATAAAACAAAAAAAAAAAAAAAGAAAGAAAGAAAAAAGCCTGTGGTATAAAGGTAAGAGGATCTTTCTGCTCAAGTTATGTCTTGAGTGTACATATAGTCTCCTCTTGTGATGACTGAAAAGAACAAGGGATATTTATTTGGTCCAGCATCTGCCACCATGAAACTGTAGTTTAGATTTTCCATTTGTTTTCCTCTAAGGAAGTCTTTTTGACATGATTAAGTTGTTTAACATAGAATTCCAAGAGCTTTGTGAGACACACCTTATTGTTCCTCTGTCATTTGGAATTTGCATTTGATTAACTCATAAGGAAAGTTACCTGCAAACTGAAAAGTAATTGCATACAAGTTTAATTGGTATCACTGATTTTATCCTAGTTCTTGTGCATTTAAATACAGTATGTTTGTCATAGCTAAAAATATTCTTTCTCTCATTTTCTCAAATAGGCTTTCAGTTGTGATGTCTACCACAACTTTTCATTTACAGCCTGATAATACAACACTCAAAAAAATCACTGTCAGATTTCACTCCTGTTTTTTCAATGTGTTAAAACACATTGATACAGCCTCGGAGATAAATGAATATGAATCATGTTGATAAATTATTATTTTTATCATTCAAAGCAAAAAGGTCTAAGGTACTTTAGACTCCCTCTCAATAGAAGTTTAGAGAGGAAATAATCTGTGGTAACCAATTGTGAACAGCTGTGGAATAAAGAAGTAAATCATGTAATCATATCAGCACTTAAACTAGTAATAGCTGGTTTATAATAGAGGAAAAGAGGAGAAGACATTCCAAATACCAGAGACAGAAAGACATAGATTGCCTTCATAAAATCATGTGTTCAAAAGGGTACTTGAGTGCTCTTGAAATGTAATTCATCATCTTAGACAATACTGTAGGAGGGTTTCAATACCTGCTACAATTTTCTATACACTTTCAGTTTCTTCCCTCTGAACTTAATTTGTATCTTCATATTCAGTTGCTTAACATTTTTGCTTTTAGCTGAAAACATTAAAAGGGTATAAGCACTGTGTAACTACTGATGTAATTAAAAAGATTGAAGAAGTATTATCAAAAAATATAAGAAAAAGATATACAAGTGGAAATCAGAAAAAAAAAAAAACATTGTTGAGTGTTTTTGAGAAAGCAGTAGGATTTGAAATTCTCTCTGATATGAAAATAAATTTGGTAAGAACAATGTTGCTGTTTGCAAACAGCTTACCTGTGCCAGAATAAGAAGTATCATATATAAATTCAAACTATTGCTATACTGAAAAACAACTTTGTATGAGCTGTTTTATCAGTTCGTAAATAATAGTTTTGCCAAATCCAGTGTAAGTATAAAAATACTGCTTTATTTTCAAATACATTTGCAATCACTGGTATTCTTTATTGGTATTCATTGTTTTGGAAATAAATGCAAGGTGCTGTAGCACTTCCAATAAAGCGAAGGTTTGCTCCAGGATAATCAGTGTACAAAAAGACATTTTTAAGGAGACAGATCAGGATTATGTTTGCTTCATTCAGAATTGTATAGATGTGTGCTTTTCAGGTTCCCTTCAACCCAAGAGAAAGGAAAGGAAAATATTTTTTCATTCGTTATTCTTTTATTGCTAAAATCAAAAGACTGTCTTTAGAAAATAACATGAAACTTTTTTTAGAAAATAAATTACTGAAACAAATTCAGTGAGCTTCACACAAATTTGTGAACACTTTTAATCAGTTTGAATCTGTATTCTTCAGCAAATAAAACACAGGAATGAAAACGCTGCTGAGCTCTACCACTCATCCCAAGATACTTAACAAATTTTGCTAGTGCTACTGGAACAAGTACACCATCTGTTGATGGAAGGTCACAAGATCATTTCAGTGCTGAAGTAGCTGAAATCATTTCACAGAAATAATAAATCTGGCATAAACCTGAAGCATCGCTGTTCTCTCCTAAGTTTCCACAAGTGACACGGGAGCACAGTCAAGGGGATAAAAGAACATTCAGACAATCGTCGGTCTCGTGCTGTGCCTTTAATCTTAGAACAGCCTCTGTCTAAATGTGATCCATTTAAAAGCATGAAGTTGGAGAATTTTCTATCAAGCATCCAAAAGATATAAAGTTCAATTGGGTCCAGTACCATGCAAGGCTAAAAGAAGTTTTTTGCTTACTTCCCAGTAAAGGACAAATGTCTCTCACAATTAAACTATATTTTCAACATATTCAAGAAATATTGAGGACCAGAACATTGATTTGAGCCTTAACCAATTTACAGCTGCTGAAGCGTATCAGCATGATTGCAGGCTCACTTGTCTACAATTTAATTGGCACCAATTCTCTAGTACTGGCAGTGAGCAAAAAAAGGAAGAATTACATGTTCTCAAGCCACATTTTAAAGAACGTTGCTTTTCAGTAAACAGATTGAAATACTGATGTTCTATCTGTGGCATCCTCAAATCCTGGACAGTGCATTGCTGTAAGCTTTTGGCTGTCCATACTTTGCTCTGCTGGGGAACAGTATACAGTTACTGGGGAACAGTTAGAGATGGAGCATTTTGATAAGTTTATAAAAACCCCTAAAACAATTTACTTTCTTTTTCCTAACAAAGTAGATTTGCAGTTGCCATCAGCAAGCCTAATAAACTATAGCAATCAGCGACTCAATGAATTATTATGCAATTTATTCCATGGACCCATTTTGAAGTACAAATATGATGTTTGTACTCAAAAAAAAAAAAAAAAAAAAAAAAAAGAGAAGAAAANGAAACATCAATTTCTCTTATTGCTGCTTTCACTATTACTGTGATTTTCACAGGACCAGCTCTGGTAGTTAGATCTACAAAGAGATTAATCATCTAAAGGAGGGCTTTGGCAGAGTAGGCCTATTCACGTTTGATTAGTGAGATTCAGACTATGTCAAACAAAATGTAAAATCCCTTTACAGACAGCGTAGAGAAGGCTCAGAAGTCATTCAGAGCATCAGGCAGATGCCCGTTGTCAGACAGCATGATGAGCTATTTGCTGCCTTTGCTCTGCTGGTGTCTCACCCTGTGAGTGCCTAGAGTCTGCATTTGTCTGAGCTTTCACCAATAGACTTCCCTTAACATCTAATATTTTGATTTGCTCAGAAGTATCAGTCTTGCTGTCATTGAGCAATTAGGAAACTGTATTTAGTTTCTTCCCCCCAGCCTCTGATTTTACAGTTAACTGAGGCTGATATCTGGCTGTGAAACATGGTTCTGATCATGTGCGGACCCCACAGTGCCCATCCCAGGCACTTAAGAGTCATGCAGCTGAGGAACAAGCATAAGAGCTGAAAACTGACCCTGCAAAGTGAAAATGGTGGTGTGCTTGCTTCTGACTTCATAATTCTAATGCTTACTAAAGGTGGAGTAAAGAAAGTTACAATGAGCCTGATGGCAGCCATTCTAGAATCTTAAGGTATGAGACCAGATCCAGAGTCCAGGACCCTGCACCAAGTTGCCTTCTGATCAAGGACCAGAACCCAGGACTCTTCCCTCTCCCACCTGCTTAGAAAATTTATGTTTCAGAAGTGAACACTGTGAAGGAAAATGGGAATAAATTTTCCAATGTGTAATTTTATTAGGGCAGCATATCTTGGGTTTAAATTAGAGCAAGGGAGATACAGAAGAAGCACAGTACTTCTGCATTGAACATGGAAGTAGGGAGTTACTGGCATCAATCAACAAGGCTAATCAAAGAATTACTTCCAGGATAGGTTTTTAAGATGCTTTCCTGACAGCAAAACCTCTGTCAGGAGCAATATAGAGAGAGGCTGAATGCTGCGCACTCATTTTTCATATGTTTCTACATGTTCTTTAAAAATGGATTATAAGCCTGAGAGGTGGGATATAGGAAGCAATTCTGCACATATACATCCATGTGAAATAGAAGAAGACCTATGTGATTATCAGAGAAAACATATTACATTGTCCTATGAGAGGGGACAGAGAAGGTTTTAGTATAGTGGTTGCCACCCTTTCTCTTAGACTGGCCTCAAGTTTCTACTATTGCTTCTCTCAGAGCTTTGTCCAGGCTCCTACCATTGGTTTTCCCTTCCACACCATTTTTGGACGCAGCGTGTTACCTTCATGACAGTCAGCATCAGGACCTGTACAGTGGGTAAGTGAAGACACATGGAGCATGATCAGTCTGAGTCTTTCTGTGCCTGGCTTCTGCCTCCCATTAACTCACCATTAATGAGGGGTTGGGGTGAGGGATTACAAACCACGGAGCACAAAGACAGCCAAGGGGATTCGTAGGGTAGATGTGGGGAGATGCCACCTGCAAGGCACCTGCAAGATAGTATACCATGGCTGTTCTCGTTATTTGAACACAATCTTACTTGAGTTGAAGAGACAGAGGTAGCACTGAGGGGCTCGGGAAGATCGGGGTGAGAGATGAAGATGAATGGTGTGTAATCCAATTTGCAGCACTGACGCTTCCTTCCCATACACCCCTTTGACCTGCAGTGCTGCCTTGCATTAAAGCAAACATAAAGAATAGCGTTGGCAGTCACGAAAGGGACAGACAGACCTGCTACTATCACTTCTCCATACTTTCATGTTGTCAAACCTCACTAGTTGATACACCTGCTCTAAAAGAAAATATTGCCTTTCTCCAGAAGACAATGTGAAGAAAGGAGCAGAAATCTTTAGAGCTGCTAAGGGAAAACGAGACAAGTACCTGGGCTGGATCTAACAGTGGGAAGAGGAGTTCTCACATTTCAAAGGAATGTGTTGTCACCAGTATCTATGCAGAGAAGCCTGCCCATCATCACAGAGAGGGGGGTAAGCCTCATGTACATTAAGAGAGAGGCTGAAGGTCCTACAATGGCAGTTGTACTAAATGAATCGAAAGCAAACCCTACATGCACTCATGCCTGGTGCAAAGCCTAGGGTCCCAGGCTCTTGGTGCATGCCACAGCCACTAGCCTCAGTCCTGACTACCCGTAAAGCACCATCAACATGGAGTCAGGCACCATGACATCTCTCTATCCTTTCCCTCCTCATGGCTAGTTAACTCCCAGCTGAGCTAGAAGACATATGGAGAACAACTATAACGTTGTAATCTGGCCTAAATTAGTCATTACTGTGTTGGGGTTAATTTCTGAAGGGAAAAAGTTAATCTTTCTTGGTATTCAAAATAAAAAATAAGGGGCTTGAAAGGAAAGAAGCACTTGCTGTGATACCTCTGAGGGACATTCTAGAAAGAAGAAATTATGATTATTCAGTGTAGCTAGAAAGGAACTGGTATTTTGGCAGATGGATTCAGTGTGTACCATATGCACTTAAAGATGTCATGGTCTTCTTTCTTGGTATTCACACATACACTCAAAAGCTGCAACATGGTCCATTTATTTTAAAGCACTGCTGCAGTTTAACACTGATTTCAACTTGAGTGGAGCAATATTAAGTAACAGAGTGTTGGTTTTAAACATACTACACAGAAAATATGTCCAAAGGATTTATGTATATAACTCTTCTGTACTGCTTTAAACACTTTGTCCCTAAGGGCTTTTATTCACTAAACTGTTTGTTTGGATTTTGGGCAGCACAGACATTCAAAAAAGCCCCAACACTGCTAGCATGTTTATCAAGTAGGGTGGCCAGATGTTCAGAAATGCCAGAAAAGACAGAGGTTAAATATCTCCCTCAGGGGTTCCTTTTCTGAAAATATTTTATGACTGTGGGTTATTCCAAAGAGTATTGAACTGCCTGGTTCCTGTGGCCTTCTCACAGTATCACACAGAGCACAGAGAAATAGAGGCAAAACGACAAACATGGAAACTGAAAGATCAAGAAAGGGTTCTTTACATTTCAGAAACACCCTATCATTTCTGTTAATATAAAATAGTAGAAACTGAAACAGAAGATCAAGAATTATAGTATGTAACTCTTGATATACAATATTATATTATAATGTATACTGTCTCTTAAGCTCAATGCTTAACTGAGTTATAAGGTATAGCTTAATGAAGTTGAGTTAAAAAATGCTTAAGACAGCTAATGTAAATGCACACAAATTAATTCCTATGTCCTGTTACAAAATCAGGAAAAAATCCAGTAGGCCTTTCCAGAATTAGAAATTTTGTTTTGTTTGGAGGTTCTCTGCTATTTTGGTGGCTAATTATGTGTTTTCTGTCTTCACATACATCCTTTATATGTGTCTATACTCTCCCCTACTCCATGATTATTTACATTTTCATGATCAGGCTTGGGGTGGTCATATTGGTGTGGCATAGAGTTTCTGGCCGAGACCAGTTTCAGCAATGGTGAGATAGCCATCCATTATCCTGGTGTTTCCAAAACTTTTTTACTAGAAGAGAGTCCCTTTTTTTTTATTTTTTTCCTCCTGTACTTTGGGGTTTCTTCCAAGAAGTGATTTGCAGTCATAATTTAGAAATGTGTTAAACCTTCTGTCAATTAGCCTAATTGATGTAAAAACACAATTGGGTCCTGAGAGAAATGAATTTCCCCAGCTGAACATTATCAAAGAACAGCTTAGCACAAAATGTGGAAGAAACCAAAACATGCAAGACTGCTAGGAAAAAAACTTGTGATGCTTTGAGGCAAGGTGAGCAGACTGCTGTGTAGGTGTTTTAAAAAATAAGTCAAGTGTTTTTTAAATGCTTTCCTTTTAGTGCGTAGACCTAATATAAAGCCTTTAAAAGTAAGGGTATAAATGAGAAAGAAATGCCTGTGAGATAAAAGATTTATCAGGAAATACTATCAGAATGTGGAAAGAATGGGAACAGTAAAAAGGCAGTTGTTAACAGGCCAGAAAAGTAACTTGCCTTTTTGTTTCTCTTCTCTTCTGAAAATACCTATTACAGAACACAGCAAACATGAAGCGTGTAGAGTGTGTGGTGACAGAGGCCTTAGACATATGATGCTGTCAGCAGAACTGTATGGTAACTGGTAAAATCACTGGTAATGGTGAGCGCATGAAGCTAAACCGTGTATGAGAAAGAGCTGCTGCAAACTCAGGTGTGCTCATGTGGTAGAAAACTCTTGGCCAAATAACGGGCTCAACTGCCAAAGTATTTCTAAAATATTCCCAATTTCCCCTAAGAGGAACTTCTTTTCCTTCAGGTCTGATGAACTGAATGTTGGCTAAGAGCCAGGTACTAATGAGTTCCAATTTGCTGATAGAGAAGTTTTCTTTGTACCTGAAATTACACAGAAATTCAGTCTCTGGGCCAGGATTAGAACTTGTGTTCTTAAATTCTTTTCAGAGTATGAGTACACAGTGGCCTCCTGGTAAACAACTTATTTCACCATGTTTCCCATTCCCCACCTAATAAGGGAGGTAATAAGTTACCTGTTGTAAATTCCTTTTTTATGTGGAAAAAGATAAATTAATTTGAATTACTTATTTTTGTTGGCTTAAACATATGTGTCGGAAAGACCAGTCAGATTCATCAGTTCTGATGAAGATCCAGACAAGTAATGCTACCTACAGACCAGCTTCTGTTGGACAAGTTTTATTGTATTTAATCCAGATCTCAAAAATGGTACAAGAAGTTGCTATATTGTTCTGTGTGTTCTGATTTCTGCTAATACACTGTTTCACTGCTATAAAATGCCTGTGTCACATCCATTTACATTTTTCTCATACTGAGGACAGAAAGGCTAAGCAGACACAGCAGGAAAGATTCTTTTTGATGCTGGCATCTACGCTGAGCTTTCTTTGACCCTGTGTTTTAATATTTACTTAACTTGTTACTAAACTAAAGCTGGACATAAAATCTAGATGACATTAATACTCAATGCTTGTGTGCCATTGAGGCTCTAAAGAGTGCTGGCTGGAGGCTGTCAGACTGTGTTTCTCACAACATCTTTTTCACTACCGTTAATCTGAAGAGGAAAATATATTCCCTTTATGTAGAAATTCATAAGCTGTAAGTAACAGCAATATAGGAACATGAAGTATCTCCCATCTCTTTGCACCAAAATCTCTCTCCCTCTCGTTCATATGTGCATGTGTGCACACATACATACACACGTCCTTTGCAAAGTAATATTTTAAAACAGCAAAAATCTAGCAAGTGCTGTCACCATTTTTCCATCTTCTATTGAAAGGTGGCAGGCTGGAGGAAGGGAAGGGATGTCCGAAAGGAATTCTTAGCATCCCTGGAAAAAAGAAGTGGAGGAAATACCATTATTTATGAGGAACACCTTCTATTTTACACACTGTACAAAGGAGTGAACACCTCCCATAGCAACATGGATACAAATGATGGAGACCTAATTTATAAATGAGAGAAGGGGTACATACCCACACAGATGCAAAGATCCTAAATGTGGTCAGTGGAAAAATGTGAAGGGAAGGTCTGGCTGGCCCCAGTTGTGCAGCAATTAGTTGCTTTAGTTTGTATTAAAAATCAGGAGACTGTTAATCTCAGCAAGGCTGTCTGGGGAAAGAAAATGCTACTTTAAGTGCAGAGATTTGCAGCATAATAAAGGTAATAATTGCATTAATATGTGTTTCTAGTATATTGGTAACCTGTTCGATTTTAGATGTTGAAAGGCTTAAAAAGTGTGTCCCCTAAAAGGATATATCTGTGTTCATTATAAGAGAGGGCCAGAAAACAAGCTCCAGCACTGAACTCCTGGTACTTATTTTTTTCTTTACACCCTGCCTCTGTTTTGAGCACTCCCACAAGCATTTTCTATGATGGTACATGCACACATTTCTAAAGATAGCTTCTTTCAGAGACCTTCCCCAAAACGTAGGAGGGTTAAGACAGCACCATATTTAGCTCCTTCAAGCTTACATTTTCCCAATGTTATCCCCAGTCATTTGAAACCTTCAGGCATGCCATCAAACCCTCTTGCTACACCAATAAGGCATAACACAGTCCTCAGCTTTACTTCCAGGGGTACTTTTCAGAATTAAAGACGGGACAAAATCAAGGGAGCATCTCAATGTAGACATCATTATCAAAGAAGAATATTTTCTGCTGTCTCTCCTCTGCCTTGCCACCTTCACTATAACAAAAACTTGGATACGTATATGACACAGGTGTTTTACAGTAAGGCAACATTATACTAGAAGGCAAAACCTTGCTCTGTTGGGCTGTAGCACAGCTCTCATTGTTTCACACACTTTGAACAGAAAAAAAAAAAAAAAAGAAAAAAACAAACCAAAAACAAACAGAGAAGATAGCATTGCCTCAGCGCTGTAAGTCCTATTACGGAGGACTCGCAGGAGTCCCAGTTGAGTGTTTTCTAGCCTGTACACAACCCCTGTGCCCCAGCTGGAACTGCATGAAAGCAGTGCAGACAGCAGCTAGTCTATGCAATTTGGCCTTAAATCCAGAGATTGGCCATTGGCCCTTTCCTATTTAGCAACATAGCCATAGCCAGAGTATCTTTCCCTGCATCGTTAATTACCCAGGTCCCAAGAATGTACTCTATTTTATGAAGACAAAATATTTCCAGTTCTTCAGGCAGTGCAGTGCCTCTGCCTCATTAGTGTGGCCCTATTCCACAAGACACTTGATTTATGTCACTGTACAGCTTCCTGTCATTTCTGGCTCTACAGTTCACTTCTTTTAATAACATCTCATGAACGCTACTTGCTGATGAGGGAGGGCTCCACCAGCAGTGTGCTGCCCCAGTCTTCTTGTAGCCTTCAGTCCCTGCACCTGATCATTTCACAAGGGCAAGTGTCTGGCACTGTGGTTATATGGTGATCGGTGGAGATGAGCTGTGTTTGCCTCAGGCAACCTCCTGCCAGCAGTACAATACTTATTTCAAAATTTCATCCCTCTGCACATTTCATACTAATCCATATCCCTCTGTAGAATAGAGAAGTCAGGAATATCATGCTCCTTTAAAAATGAAAAATTAAAAGAAAAGGAAGAAGCGAAAGAAGGAGTCAAGATGACATGTTCCCTCTCTTCTCTTTGCTCTAATCCCAAGTGTTCACCTTCTTTAAAGCCTCTGCATTTTGTTTCAAGGCTATATTTTAAGATATTATTTTCTTCCTTTTTGGAGATGTCGATGCAATTCCTGACATAAGGGTTGAAGCTTTTGAGGTGTGCCTTTTTCCCCATATTTCTTTATTAAATATTAAACTAAGGTCTGGAGTAAGATCATTACTCCTCTCCTGGGATTCTTTGGATTTAATTCTGCACTTATATAAATAGCAATGCAAATTACATATCTAGTGAATTAGGTGTAGTAATAATGGTGTAATATGCACCGCGCTACTTATTACTGAATGTGCAAATTGAAGTTAATTTACTCAAGAAGAAAATAGTAAAAGAAATCATAATACAGTTGAAGGTAATTGTACTCTGCTGTACTTGAGTGAGCTAGATAAAACTTTACTATCACTACAAGTTTCTCGGCTATTCTTCCACTAAAGCAAAATGTTCATTTCTCCCCATTTGTAGAATTAATTTCTTTTGCAAAAAGTACTATATACTAAAATTTTTGCATACTAATATTGCAGGGAGGTCAGACTAGATGACCTTTGGAGGTCCCTTCCATCCTGGATGAACCTATGAACACTTTCAGTGTAAAACACTTTCAGTGTAAAAATTTTTCCTAATATCCAATCTAAACCCCTCCGGTGCAACTTGAGGCTAGTTCCTCTTGTCTTATTGCTTGTTCCTTGGAAGAAGAGACCTACTGCCACCTCGCTACACCCTCCTTTCAGATAGTTGTAGAGAGCAATAAGGTCTCCCCTCTGCCTCCTTTTCTCCATGCTAAACAACCCTATTTCCCTCAGCTGCTCCTCAAAAGGCTTGTGCTCCAGACCCCTCACCAGCTTCACTGTCCCTTCTCTGGACCTGCTCCTTCACCTCAATGTCTTTCTTGTGAGGGGCCCAAAACTAAACATAGTACTCAAAGTGTGGCCACATCAGTGTTGAGTATAGGGGGACGATCATTCCCTAGTCCTAGTTGGCTGCATTATTTCCGATAACAAGCCAGAATGCTACTGGCCTCCTTGGCCACAAGAGCACACTGATGGCTCATATTCAGCCAGGGTTTGAACAGCTCCCACCCCAGGTCCTTTTCCTCTGGGCAGCTTTCCAGCCACTCTTCTCAAGCCTGTAGTGCTGCATGGGTGGGTTGTGACACAAGTGCGGGACTTGGCATGTGGCCTTATAGAACTTCATAGCACTGGCCTCAGCCCATAAATCCAGCCTGTCCATAGAGCTCTCTAGAGCCTTCCTACCTTCAAGCAGATCAACAGTTCTACTCAACTTGGTGCCATCTGCAAAGTTACTGAGGATGCAGTCAATCCCCTTGTTCAGGTTGTTGATAAAGACATTAAACAGAACTGGCCTCAGTACTGTGCTCTGGGGAACACCACTTGTGAATGGCCACCAACTGGATTTAACTCCATTTAATAACAATTTGGGGCTGGCTGGCCAGCCAGCCAGATTTTTACCCAGTGAAGTGTATGCCCATTCAAGCCCTGAGCATCCAATTTCTCCAAGAGAATCCTGTGGGAAACTGTGTCAAAGGCTTTACTAAAGTTTAGGCAGAAAACATCCACAGCCTTTCCCTCACCCTCTAAGCAGATCACCTTGTCATAGAAGGAGATCTGGTTAGTCAAGCAGGGCTTGCATTTAATAAATCCATGCCAACAGGGTCTGATGACCTGATTGTCCTGTATGTGCCACATGATCACACTCAAGATGATCTGCTCCATAACCTTCCTTAGCACCGAGGTCAGACTGACCAGCCTGTATTTTCCAAGGTAAAAAATACATGCAGCATTCTGGCATTAGTAACATTTTGCTTCCTGTTTTATGATTTGTGATAAAATTTAATCTTCTTTGTTTACATAACCTGCTTAATCGCCTCCCTACTTTGTAAGGTACTTATATTTCTAGTTTTCCAATTATTCTCACAATTCTTCTCTGAATCTTCTCCATTTTTTCAAAATAGTTTTTGGTGTGTGGACATAGAAAAATACTTTGAAAACTAGTATGAGTGGCACCACTGTCAAATACAAAATGTAACATTCTCATTCAGCCTCAGAGTTCCCATTTAAACAACCACAAAGCACACTATCTCTTTAACCTCACTGTTAAACTGGGAATCCACATCAAGCTAATTATGCACTATGAACCACAGGTCTGGAGTCAGTCCTCCAACAGCACTCCATCTGTGAGCCAGGCTTTCCTGCCTCTCTGTGTTCAAACACTTCATTTGCTTTTACTTCAAATAACAAGAGGTCCAGATTGCTCTGAAGCAGTGTAAGTCCTCTAGTCTTTGCATAGTCTAAATTCAGTGAGTTTTTAAGACTGTTGTAGGCACATATAAACTCTGAAACTCCTACTTTGTTCTGCTACAGTAGCATTAATCTCAAATCACAAGGCTTCAGTCATCTAAAAGTTAGTATCTAGCTGAAGCTAGATAGCAACAGAGCTTCTTTCCCAGCCATTGAAAAAAAGAGACACTTCTAGAGAGGGTCACCTCAACCTAATTTAGATAGCTTAGATGCCTGAAATAGTTGGGAAGATTTGTTAGCTCTATAGGTCTCTGTCTCTCAGGCATTGCAAAGGAATGCTAGACAGCATTTGTTTTCTCATTCATGGGGAAAAAAGAAGATATTATAATTGTCATCTATTTTGTTCATGGTTTGGAAGGTCAATATTTCAGAAGCTGCTAGAACAATGCTGAGCAAATGAAAACTGAAGTCTGACATTTCTATCATGGTCATTCCCGTGTCACAAAGATTGAAGCAACCAGCAAGAATATTTGGCCATTGAAAGACACATCAGTGCATTGGTATTCCATTAATCCCCTACTAAGTATAGAGTTTGTTTTGATATTACCATGCCAGTTTTGGAAAATTTTGTAATGACCAAGATGGCATAACTAGAAAGTATTTCAAAGTTAGTATACATGCCACAGTCATTACACGCAAATAACATGTTATGTTAAAGTTAGCTGATAAATGCTGGTGCTAATTCAACATTACAGTATATTTGTGACTAGATTAAATCTTTCTGCCTGTGATATAGTGGTTGACTAGGGGGAAAATTAAGTTGTTGGAAACAGCACAGGAATTCAACAGATAGATAGTTAATAGAAAATATATGACTTTTTGCTGCTTAATAGCAGGAAAGAGAGTAGTTGACGTGCGAAGACAAAATATACTATATTAGAATACAAAACCTTCCCATGATAACATCTAATAGTATCAGTGTGAAGAAGCCATAGATAATGTAAAAGTATAAAATAAATAAATAAAGTGTGCAACAAGGCACATGTGAAAGATGCAAATGATGGCCCTAAACTGAAAAAAACCCCATTGTTATCAGGGAAGAACCTCAGTAGTGAAAGACTGTGCCTAATTGAGGTGGCAACAAGGACAGTGAAGACAACTGTACTACTTAGTGTGCTCAACAACACCTCGGGATTAAGTAAATTGATGTAGGAATGAAGAAAATAATATGCCATCATCAAGACCCTCATATGCAGTACAGAAAAGTATGAAATTCTTAAAAAGAAGGCTAAACGAAATTTGGAAGGATGTCTCCAAAAGAGCAGAGAAAAGTGTTGGGATGACTCTGTGAGCTAATCAGAATAATCTGAATCAGGAACAATGATGCAGTCCTCCAGATAAAACTGGTATCTCCATGAATCAAGCAATTAACATCTCTCTGAATACCAGTAGAGCTTCTCATCTGTTTGTTGCCCAGTTGTATGAAGCCTTCCTTCATGACAGGATTGCTGCATGCTGAAAATCAGAATGAAATTCAGAGGCAAGGACCTGCTAATCACACACATATTAAGTATGAAGTCTAACATCTTGTTGTGGAATTATTCCTTTGGTGGCTATTTTGCAGACTTTTCTTGAGAAACTTGCAAACACCCAGGCTTTCTGGGCACAGAAACAACCACCTGTCTCTGTAAATTTGTTGCTTTCATTGCAGAGGAACAACAGGCCTCTGAAAATGTGAACAGAGGACTCTCAAGGCTGTGAGAGAACGATACCCACTCACATGCCCAAACTGATCTCAGACCTGAGCACGCAGTTTTCTTCTTCTTTCTGATTCTGTGGTTCCCACAGAAAAAAAAAAAAAANNNNAACAAAAAAAAAAAAAAAAAAAAGATCAAGGTACTTGATCTAGCTAAGCAGGAGCTGAGGTTTTCTCAATCAGGTCCCCAGTCATTCAAGTAAAGGAACCAAGACCACAAGATTACAACAGCTTAACCAAACTGGTCATTTACACACAGTCTGTGGCACTTTGGAAGATGGGATGTTTCTGCCCTAACAAGTTCTAGCTGTAAAGTCTGTTGGCATTTTCAACTTTGATTTTAACCTATTTCTTTAGCATTATTAATGTTTTTGATCTGCTTCATTTCTTTGGGAAAGAGAGACCTGGTTTTTGGACCTGTGTCAGCTCTGGTTTGTAGACATCTAAGCAAAGGATCCGTTTTATTTGGGTCTCACATTCATATGTCAAACCTTGCAGATTGTACCTTTTATCTCTAATAAAGCCTGCTACCATTCCAGTCCCAGTTCACTGAATGTTTAGATGCTGTTTCATTTATCTTGACATAAAATATTGGGGGGGTTCAGACTCTGTTTGCATTTCCATTTTCTATAAATCTAAATTTATTCTGCATAGTTTCTGGCCTTCTGCTGGACTTGCATACCTAATAGGTTATAACTTGTACCTTTCCATGTTTATACTGCAGACTTATGTCATTCCAGATTGATGATTCGTTGCTGCTAATACTGTATCATACATTTTCAAAAAAATTATGTATCTTCTTGATCATTCAAAAGATAGCACTGGTGTTTTGCTGCACGTAAATATGGGTGAAAACCAAACAAATCTATGAGTTTATGCAAGTGTAGCTCATCTGTAAAAAGAGGAACCTTCGCAAAGATAAGGTGGCTTATTTTAGAACTTAGATCAAACAATATATTAATGTATATCTTCAGAGATGTGCTCAGCATTTAACAAAGTAACAAAGGGTAATAGGGATGGAGTTATTAAAAGACAGCTCTTTTCTTCCACAGTGAAGTCTTCCAGGATCTATTCACCTGATTAGCAGGGATTATCAAGAAATTTTATGATTTAATTGAAATTTTCTTTAGTTTGTCTGCATAGACAAAATAGAACTATCACTTTGCATTCACTGCTACCAAATAGGATAAAATAGATGCCTAAATTGATATGATGTTTATAAAAGATAAAATCTTGTCAAAAACTCTGAAATCCCACTTTCAAAATTCATTCACACACTTCTCCACTTTAGCCAACTTAAAAATGGACCTTCTATGTCAGGTTTACTTCATATAAAATAGTTGTCCACTCTGCCCAAGTTTTTTCTCTTATAAGCGTGGAAGAACTTGCTAACTTTCTGTCTAAATCACACAGCAGAATCTGGTAAAATGGATTGCTAGCTTTCTACAAATACATGGCCTATAGAAGCAATCACTTTTCACAGTGATTTGTAACAGCAGGATATACATATTTTTGCTTCAATTATCATCACTGGCACCCTGTCACAGTGGAAGGCAGAAATCCAAAGTAGCTGGTAAGGGCTGCTCGCTAGCTCAAAGTAAGTTTTTTCCACACAACATCATCAACTGTTTGTCAGTTTCTGTCTTCACTCCTCCTAAAAGAGAGCAATTTCCATATTTACCTGGCAATGCCAAGGTACTTAAAAATGATGTTTGTTGAATATGTTATATTTCAGATGTTTAAGATAGGGATTGGGCTGAAGTTTTTTACTATTTATTTCTTAACTTCACAAATTTTGCAAAAGGTATTACCCATGGTGTTCCAGATGTGCTATACATGATGACACAAGAAAAGATGAGGATGCTGAGGGTAAGCAGTTGATGAAAACACCTAGTTTTCTCTATTCTGTAAAGCTGAGTAGCTTCAGAAATAAATACCCTAGCTCAATAATACTGTAATTCCCTAGCTATGGACCTGAAAATCCCATAATCATTCTAAATTAACTTCCTAATCCCTGAGTTTTGATGAAGTAGAAGGTCTTCATGCTCTACCAGGCTACATACCTAGGAGATGAGGCCAAATGGTAGTGTCTCTTGTGTGTCAGTAAATGATTTAAGGTGTCCATGATTAAAGAAAATGTAACAAACATCTGTTAGACAGTATAGATATATATCTCCTAATTCCCAGTATTGTCTTATTCACATTAGATAATATACTCTACCACTAAGGCACCAGTGAAAAATAAAGGGCAAATCAACATGGCTGTGTGCACATCAGCACCTGGTCTCTTTTCCATTGGTGCTGGCAATTATTCTTCTCCTCTGACAATACACTTTATGCCTTCAGGTACTGTTTCGTTTTTCTCCAAAGAGTTCTTCAGTATATTATACTACAATTATTGTTTTCCATCTTATTTTGGAACATTTTCCTGATGCTTCCTAGTAGGTAACTTTGTTTGCTGGCAACTGGCATCATGTATCTGGATATTTGAAATCAGAAATTGAAATCATAGAAAACATTCCAGGTGAAAGTTCTTGAATTGGAAACATAATTAGAACTGACCTGCAACAGCAGAATTTTTTGTTTCTTCTGAAAGGTCTAACTCAACACTATGCAAACTTTCCCTAAAATTCTTGTCCCTCTTTCATTAACTTTTAAAGATATCAGTAGAACTTTGTCCACTTTTTGCAGATATATAAGAAACCAAGGGGAAAAAATCCCATTAAATATGACTGTTTTGGCTGTAGATTATGTTTCTTGTTGCTATGCAGCTGCACAACTCAGCTGTCTTCAGAGATGGCTGTGTGAGTTGGACCTCATTGCACAGTGTCATATTGCATTCTCTTATGTCTTGCCAATTAAATTATCTTTCCTGCCCTTTATATTGCCAAGGCAACAGAGCCAGGTGAAATTAAGACATACTTCTTAAATTTAGCACTGAACTCATGATGCAGGAGATCCAAACATCTAAGAATTGTTTCTTCTCTGACCCTCAGTAGGATATTATATTGTCTTTCATTTTTCAAACACTTGGTGCATCTGTTTAAGTCAATAACACTACATCTCTATCTACCGAAGATGCCCTGGCAGAGCTGAGTCTGAGAATTACAATAAAAAACACACTATAAGCACTTGGAATACAAAAATTAAATATAAATAATATTAAAAAGAAAGTACAACACATCACTGTCATTCTTCGCACAGTACTCTAATAATGGATTAACAATGTAGAAGAGACTATATATCTGTCACACTTTTCATGCTTTCCACCCAAAATCTCAAACCAAAAGTCATAATGATGACAGAAACATGGTGAAACAGGCACTATTATCTCCATTTCACAGATTTTGGACCAAAAAAAAGAAAGAAAAAAAATCATTATGCTGTTTTGAAGCTTGTGTTCGGAAGCACTTTGGCTGTGCATCACAGAAGTAGGAGCTTCTGGAGGTAAGAAGAAAGGTAGAACATTTTCAGGGACAAAGAAGGAACACAGCTGCTGTACCAGCATGGCGGCTATTATGTGTGCTGCTGCCAAAGCAGAAGGAAAAGGGCTATGGTCTTTTCTCTTACTTTATGCGGTTCATTGCCAGTGTGGAAGTTGGATGGACATTGTCTTTCTCTGCTGGCACAGACATTTCCTCTCACCTCTCCTGCAGGGGTCTAGGCAACCCAGTCTGCCACTGGATGGGTTGCCCTGACTGACCTGTGCCTGGAACAACTGACAGAGCTATAGCCTTCACCATGTGTGGCACAAAAAAAACACAAACCTCACATTTTTCATTAAGACTAACACGTCAAAGTACTGCTGTCATTTGTGCTCTTCCTACCGGAGCAGCTTCTGCATCAGCATGTTAAATAGCCTTTTACTGAGACCTAGGGAAGAGATGTGTGCTGGCTACTGAGACACACACAGCTTCAGAGCTTCAAGCTGACAATCGCTGTTTTAGAGGATAACGAGAAATGTGCCTGGTTCAGATGAAACATTCAGTTTTAAATAGGCATCTGATGTCTGTCGATGGCAGAGGTCTAATTTAGACTTCCTTGATCACCATGGCTGGCACACTCCCAGGTACTGCATTATATTAACAAGGTTCATAAACTCTCAGATATAACTCATCCACTTAACTCTCTGCAATGAGGCACATACTCTGAGGACACGGCCTTTCCGAGAATGTTCTCTCTTTATAATTCATCATTCCCCCCAAATGCCTCATGTGACATGATGTTACTGGAATCTTCAGCTAAAAGGATCAAGTACTTTTGGTCACACATAGTGCAGACCTTATTCATACATCTTCTGCCACTGCAGGCAGTGACTGGGACCTTTGCCATCAAACTATTTCCATTCAGGCCAAGGAGATCGCTATTTTTCATGCTGAATAAACAAGAGAGTGACCCCCTGCCCCTCAGCAGAAGGGCTGGTAAGGGGAAAGGTACCTTTGGCCATGGAATTCAAACTGTCCTTCCACTTGGAGGCTCTAGAAGGTAATCTAGAAAGTACCAGCCTAGTCTGCATGGTGTGATAGTCCTTTAAACTCTCCAGTGGTTCTCTTTTCGCAGGAAAGCTTTCATAAAGTGCTTTGGCATTTGCTTTTTTGAAGCCTGCTTAGCTGATTTTGCTGAATGGAAAAGGTAGCACTGAAACATATCTTTTATTATAGATTACAAAGGTGAAAAAACCCTGCAGTAGGCTGATGCTGAAAGGAAAAATAGCATTGAGACATGAGCTGAGTTCAGATACTTTAACATTAGATGCCACAGGAAGAGGTTTTATTGCCCTTGAAACCCCCCTGACACTTGATGCTGTTATATTGTGCATCTAGAGCAAAATGTTTGTGCTAAGTAATGCATTTGCTAGATGTATGGATCCTAGGGAGATGTAATGATGTGGAGTACCCCATACAGACTGCTTTGTATTTTCGCTGAGATATCTCTTTCCTTACTCCTGAACATAAGGCTTGAGGGAGCTATTTGATTAAGATAAGTTCATTCTTCCTCATCTACCTTACACGCATTTTGAGAGAGAGGGGCTACCCTGTCAGATATCCCACCTCCCCATCCTGTGCACAGGCACAGACAGAGAACACAGGCAAAGTCTCCCCCTGACTTAGTCACGTCACCCTCTTGGCAGCTCTGTTGCTGATGTCACTGTCAAAGAGATCTATCTATTCCTCTGCTGTTAGTCCACAATTCCCATTGGGCTTCTGAATAACTACTATTGTATTTTAACAATCAATCAATATTCAGGGTTTATCATTTCAGGTCCTATTTGTCTAGATTACACCACCTAGATTTTTCTTATGAATGCCTTATTTGATTTTCTTTTTGTAAGTCAACGTAATGAACTTGACTGTTCAGGTTGCTGAAAAGCTGCTTCAGCCGAGCTGTGTGCTTTGCATTCTGTTCATCAATCTGCCTTGTCAACACCGCCATCATCAACCATCACAGGAGCACTTTGATCAGAATATTATTAGGCTTTAGACCATGACCACCACCATGAAGCCAATGTGGTGCTAAAGCTGTCATGTCTCATGAAGCTTCCTGACCCTACGACCACCATCAGAGGCTTCTAATAAACAGCAATTTATCACAGGGAAAATAAATAGCATCACAGAGAAAGAGTCCGTTGTTACTGGAAAGCTTCTCTCACCTCTGATGAAATGTTCTGGCTCTTGCCATTTATATGACAGCATTGCTCAATCTAACACGTAATGATGGAGAAGTGCAAATTACCTGTGTTTCCTTTCTGAACTTGTATTCCACACAGTTTTCATGGTTGGCCACAATCCTGAGAGTCTGGCAGACACAACACGTTACTCCCTTTCTCATCCTCTGTTCACTCTCCTCTGAATGCTTCTGCTTCCTGGATCTGAGGGCCTGGTGTTCACACATCATCAAGGTTCACTTGCCATATGGGTGCCTCAACAGAGGGATGGTTTTTCACTGAATAGAAGCATTCATATGTATTTATTTATCAGGAATTCAGAGTTCTGTTGTACCATCTAAATATTTCCCTCTGTACAATCTGCACAAACTCCAAATATGCAAATTTTTTTCCCTCTGCCCCTCAAAAGACTGAATAGCATTGATAATCAACTGTTTCTTCTAATGCAGTTCAATTTAAAATGCTAGGCATTCATTTGGTGGGCTGTGAGCAGTCTGTGGCTTTGTTAGATCTGCAGCATAAAGAACCAATTTTTCTTATCCTAATCCTATGGCTGTCTGGAAAAGGTGACACAGAGTTAGACATAATGATAAGAAAAGCTACTGCTGCCAAAGGCAGTCAGATACCAAAGCCAGATGATTAAGCCATTCCAAAGCGTTCGCAGAAGACACGAGGGGAAAAAGGTCCAAAGTTTTTTTCCCATAGAAGTTTTCTTGCTACAAAACTTCAGAGCAAAGCCTGTATACAGACATAAGCACTTTTGCTTTAATAATCCATTCCTGTTATTAACAGAAGGACCAGGGTGATAGGTATGTTAAAGCCTTTTACTTTCATTTTCTCATTTCAACTTCATTCTTTGTTTTGTTGTTGCTGAATGGATATAGGCAGATGGCCTTGTTTTAAAAATAAATGGGATGATTTTTTCCCAATCTACACATCTCTAATGGCTAAATCCCTCTGATGTGAACAGCAGTCACTGCACACTGTTGACCTCTGTACAGTCAGAGCTCTGTTCTAACAGTGACAAGTTGGGTTTCAGAGCTGCACCATGAGACCAAACAGAGCAATAGTCTTTTCTATTTTCAGTGCTTCCCAGAGACTCAGGTTGGATGGAATTAAAAAAAAATATGTAACCAAATGTATCCTCTAACCCAAGTCAAGTGAGAAAATGTAAAGAAGAGACAATTCAATAAAAGCAGAAAAATGAAAACTCAAATTTCTCTAGTTTATAAGAAGGCTTGGTTTTTTCAGTGCTATTGCCTTCAGACTGCACCAAGCAATGCATGCTTGAGCTGCACCCAGGACCTACTGAATGCAGCTGGTGGAGAATTTTCCCCTGGTTTCCCAGCTCTTTCATTGCTCTAAGCTGTGAAATGGGGATCAGCACACGTCAGCCTGCTGTGCCCTCCCCTCTGCCCCCAGATGGGCCTGCTTTAGCTTCCTGAGGGAATCCAGCAGAGTTCCAGCTGGGGCATTTCACCCCAGGAATGTAAAGTTCAGCACCAAGCCTGAATCCACAAGATGCTCTGCAGTTCAGTTAAGACAGAGGTCAGTCATAAGCGATCTGTAGTTCCACCTCATACAAGCTAGTAGCCCCTGTATTTTGGGTTGTCCTTGATGTCTGAAGCAGGACATCTTTAGCTCTTTAGCTGTGAGACTGAAATCATGGAAAAACGCCAAATATCATGTGGTTATCAAAAGCATAAATCACACTGGAATACCTAGGAAGAGGAAAGATTTGTAGAAAGTTTTAGGTCAGATTTGCAGAAAAGTCTTGCTAAACTTTCAGGAAATTTGGGTCAAGCTGAGTGTCTGTAACACAGCTTCAAAACAGGTAAGTATCTCTTGCTTTCTACTATTGTTAAAGGCTTGCACAGCTCTTATCTGACAAGCCACAGTGCTGTGATTTTCAGTGCCCCTGTGGTCTCTCCAATTCATCAGGTGAAAAAGCTTGCCAGGGAAGATGTTAAGGGAACGGTTGCCCTGAACAAGGCAGAAATGTTCTCAAGTGCCCAGCAGCATTTCAAATAAAAGCATTCTAGCAGGTCTTCATGGTGATCTTTAAATGCTTATACAAAAAGAAATCTCCAGAAAATTGGATAGTCCACTGAGAAATAAAGAAAGACTTTATGCTAAGCACCTTCTAGACAGACGATATAAAAAAAGATTATGATGCACTAGTTGAAATAAATGCAATTTTTATCACACTTCTATTTTCCAATGTGTCTAGATTTATCTGTATTTAAGATTCATGTTTTTACTGTGCCTCATGAAAAACAAAATCAAAAAACTCTAGGGCAGCCTTCAGCTGAAGGAAAAAAAAAGAAATTGACAACTACATAGGCTAAGAAATTATGGTTTTGGTTTAGTTTGTTTTTAGATTTCATGTTTGCACACTATGTATTGTTATGGACTTGGCAATTTAATATTGTCTTTCTTTAATAATTATTTTATTGCACCGAATAAAGCTACTCGGCCAAACTAATTAATTATCCTTTCCAGACACCATGTAGGTAGTTAATTCTGTTAAAGAGTGACCAAGGTCACACGGTGGAAATCTAGCCTGACATCAATCATTTTGCTATGCTCCTCTCATGACGAGATAGTTAAAGTTGGGGGAATGACAGATTTCTCATAATATTAAATATGCAGGACAAATAAAACCCTACCCAAACACAGTAGCTCCTTTGGAACATAGCTTGAGTTTTATATTAAGCTCTAGCAATCGGATTCACTCACCAGTGCAGTAATGCTGCAGGCAGTGAAATCATACTTGAAAGGCTTTTTGCAGGGGGCAGCTTTAGAACCCCCATGACACTGTCTTAATTCTACAGATATTAAGAGAAAGGTCTCTGTCTCACCTTTTCTGCTCAATAATGAGCATGATTTTTCTGAGAATCAATACATTGGAAGCTTTCTAGATAGTAATTCTCCTGTTCTTCAGTTGGTCATAATGTATATATATCTCTTCCAGCCTCCAAAAATCCATTTTAAAGAAACACCATTCCTTAAATGCACAACATTACAAAGGCTTTATATGTGCAGTCTCCTGTAAGCTTAAGAAATATGATTAGATTGCACATGGGTACACATGTAACAACACAGCTTTCCAATATAAAGTTCCTAGGGCCAAAATTAACCTCCATGTAATTCTGCATTATTATTGCTTGAACTAGTCCGTTTTTTTGCCAAGGTCCTAAAACCACACTGTTGATTTCTGCAAAAACTTAGTATTGAAAACTAGACACACAAGCCTCAGCTGTTTCAGAAGGTACTGCAATATCTTTCCATAAGAAAACACAATGGTTTTGTGTTTTTTGAGGCTAAAGTCCTTTTCTCCTGACAAAGTTGATTATAGAATAAACCACGCTCATTCAGTGAAGCCAAGACTATGTAGTATTTCCATAACTCTTAACTCATTTGTCTTCATCTCAAGCATTCTCCTCATCACCCTATCCCACTCAAATCTTACCCACTTTTAGTTTTTATTTCTTCCTTGCTGTCATTCTTTTATTTAAGGTGTCCAGCTTAATAAAGATAACTCCTAATAATTATCCATACAGATATGGCTTTAAAAGAGGGAAAAGTGGGGTCTTTGGCCAGGAATGATGGGGTTTCATATAATAGCCTTTTTCCAAAATCTGGTGCTATTTGCAATATATGAAAACATTAATCTCCATAAAAGAGGTGAGAAAAAATAGCCAGGCAGAATTTTGGTCAATACTTATTATGATTAAGTTTGATCACAGCACTTGACATTTTGAGCAAGTCTGAAAGTAAACTCACAGAAAGCTCAGGATCTGCTAAGAGTCTCTAGCGCTGTAACAGGACACTGCTGACTTGGTTAGGGAATATTCTGTCTACTTTTTTGTTTGCCTTATGTGGCTATAGTAAGGCAATAAGATCCATTCACGTAATTCTGGAATTATTCTCATTGCCAAACTTTCAGTAATGCTGTCATGTTGATGATTTATATTATGTTCTTGCTTGTCTGTTTTTTCCTTGACAAAAGAAGTTACAGCTTTATCAAGGTGTTTATAGAGGTTAAAGAAAACTTAAAAAGTTTTAAGTGTTTGAGATTGTTATATATAAAAATGGATATCAGATGCCATCAAAGTAACACCCAGCGATATGGTGCAGGGATGAGCAACGTGTCACTTTTAGAAAGAGTGTTGTTCCTTTATACTCTCATATGGACACACCAGAGAAAGTCGTAAAGAGCAGATTTTTTCAAGCTGAAGAAAATGAGGTTCATAAAAGCATGCATCTACTAATCACTATATGTGTAAAGGAGTATTGTTAACGGTTACTTCTCCTCCAGAGGCCCAAACTACAACTCTAAAATGTGAATGGGACAGATGTAGACACCTAAACTGGATGGGTTTAAGATTCAGAACTGATCTGTTCATTGTACTTATTACTACATGGATTATAAAAGAAAGCTTGGTTAATTAAAAAAAAAAAAAAAAATTGGGGGAGGCAAAGCATCAGGAGTTTTCAAGGTAGCTTTCCTACTTTTAAACTGATTTTCTGAGACAGTAGTCGGGTTTCTTCTCTTCTTTATCTCTGAGGACTCATTCCCTTCCTTCTCACGTGAGACAAAAATATCTTCCTGAGATACTGAATCAGGAAGACTTTTCTGTGTAATTCATCTCCTGCACTCAGCACTGCTGTGTTTGGGGGCTTTCCAGGAATAAATCAAGTGATGTGACTAACCTCTATCATTTGGATTTGTTGAGTTTTTTCTCTCATCTTCTTCTCCAGGGAAAATGAGAGAAAGTGTGTTCACTGGAGTGTTTTGTTTGGAATTTATTTTATTTAGTTTCTGCTGTACATAGATACATTGCAGTGTGTTTTTCTAAGAGAAACAAGGTCAAAGAAATGCATCTTGCACTATAACAAAGGTGGTAAATTTTGTGAGAGCCCTTCATCTGTGTGGAAATTCATTAACTGACATTAATTTCTTGGTCCCCAAGAAATCTCTGCCATGTGAGTAGACGTGCTACACAGACATCTGAGTCCACTGGGGAGGAAGAATGTTCCTGGTCTCCATCCCAGAGATCTCTATGTTCACCATGGGCTCAGGCCATTGAGCATCCTCAAAGTGAAAACTGCTGCTTTCAGTTCTGAACGTCAGGCCTGAGTGTGTGCCCTCTGCTGTTGCTGCAATTAGGAGATAAATCTTGAATAGCTATCACTGGATCAGAAATGATAAATTGCTTCATTAAAGAAGAGAAAAGAAAAAAAAAAAAAAAGAAAAAAAACCCTGATGTTTAAATTAAAACTAAATTATTATATTAAGGCCAGGCTTGATGGGACTTCGAACAACCTGCTCTAGTGGGAGGTGTCCCTGCCCATGGCAGGGGGTTTGGAACTCGATGATCTTCAAGGTCCCTTCCAACTCTAACCATTCTATGATTCTATGATATGTACCAAGCAAAGGGCTGGATAAATGTGGGAGAAGGGGAAGTTTGTTAGGTTTGTTTTATGAACTCTGATAATCTCATGGGAAACACACTTCCATTTGTATTTAGAACAGAACGATTTCTAGCTATAAGGCACTCTTTTAATCAGCGAGCTCATTTGATGAAATGCTCTAGGATTTGCTTGTATATCAAAGGAGTTCCCTAGACATTTAAAGGATGCAACTGAATCAAATTAAAAGATCAGTTGTAAGCACAGTTTGTGATACAGTTTGTTTGCTGTGCTTTATGAGAGAAGTTTAGCTAATAACATGTGAACTTGGGGTGTTTTAGCAGATAGTAAAGTATTGAACTGTATTACAAGAAAAGCTATACCACTGCAGTCACCTACTAGAGATGCAACTATTCAGCTATCTTGGATCTGATGGTCTGTAAAAAGAGAACAGAGAAACTATTAAGCCAAGGTTCACAACCCAGAATGGAATCATTTATGGACAACCTTTCTGGGCCTAATTTGTTGCTGAATTAAACTCATGTCATGTCACTGAAGTCAATGGGGTTATGCAGGGCATAAGTGAGAGAAGCAAATTAGCCCTCTGTCTTGAAGCCAAGAAACCAAAGGGAAGAGTGATCCAATAAAACAGGGATGAAATGCTGATATTAGCTGACTGCCACTGTTCTTGATACAGTGTGTTCTTTGTGTCCAGTGGTGAATTTTTCATCCTTCCCAGGTGTAAAATCTTCCCAGCAGCACTATAAGGCAGATTTATAATAAATGACAAAATAAATGCTTTCGTTCTGTTGTAATGCTCCTAACAAGAACTTAAGCAGTTAGTAGACAACATCTGTGCCAGTTGCAGTGTGATCTCCAAATCAAGTCTTGATCTCTTCAGAAAAGTCTTGGGGCTGGTTGGTCTTTTTCTTTCTTTAACCATCTCTCACCCTTATAGATGTTAGAAGCTAGCTTTTGTCTGTATGGAGAGCTTTCTGCATAGAAAAACTGGGAGAAATTAAATACAAGAAATATACGTGCAAGAGCTGGAGTAAATTAGGCAGAGTCACTGCCTTGGGTATGAAGACACTAGGAATGGTTTGGTTTGCATATTACAGGTAATATTAAGGACTCTAATAACCCACAGTATTTCAGTGATTTTAGGTGTGCCATGCATCAATGAAAAATAAATCCATTTGCACTAATCAGTGTTCAAAACAATACATGATGTTCTCTGAGATTTCACCCCTTTTACTGTCTGACCCAGTGATTACTTTGTCTGAAATTAAGATAACCATCTCCCTTAGCCAGAGATTGTGCATTTTGCACCATGAACAGACAACTCAGTCCTGGGTGAAGCCTTTAGGCATTTTTATTATCCATATAAAGAACTAATTCCCAAAGCCTACAGTTGGGTTTACAGTTCATGAAAAGTGTGAAGTGACCTGTATAGAATAACACATTTCAACAACACGGCTCACTTTTCACTACAAAGACATCAAACAGCCTGATTTCTTTTGACATCCTACCATGCAAACTTCTTTCATGAGCTAAAGCATGAAAAACGGGGTTTGGCCATCAGCAGAGAAAATTCTCCAGATGTGCATGTGAGTGAAGCCATGTAAAGCATGTGACACATGGCACATGCTGCTGCTCCAGTATTTGGTCCATTGCTTCTTATGTAACTTCTCAGTGATGACCAAACTTGGTGGAGGAACTAGCAGAGAACATACATGACACTTGGCTCATGGCATATGTGGTATTGAACATTTATTCCCCAACCACCTCCCTTTATTTTTTAGGTGATAATGTAAGATAAGAAATCTACCACAATACACAAAAACCACTACAGATTTTCATGTATTTAAAATCCCGTTGCTTCTGTTTACAATTCACTTTCAGGCATGCTCTGAGGAGAGGAATAAATGGAACAACATACAAATTTGCCAGCTGCAGCATGAGATGCTGAAGTAAATGCATTCAGACTTATCCAAAGTCCTAGCCTTGTCTTGAAGCCTAGGGAGCTATTGCAGATACAGAAACAAGTCCCACTAATCCACAGCCCTAATTTCAAGTGATAAAATATCACCAGTTTACATTGGTACACTGGATTTGTCCTTGGTTTAGCTGGCAAAGCTGTGCTAGAAACAGAGTTCTGCTAGAATGTCAAGTTTTATGGGACAAAAGAAATCTTATTTTTACAGAAATATTTACCTTTTCAGTGGCTAAAAGTCCACTATCCAACCCCTCCTTTGGTTTTCAGGTTTTCAATAATTAAAAAGAAGTCAATTCAGTAATGGAAAAAATTTGATCGATTTTTGGAAGTTTTATTGCAGGATGTGTTTTTCAAGAAAGATGCAAAATTCCCCTGACACTTTCCAATTAAAATTAACAAACTGTTGTGAAAAATTATCATTGCCTCATCAAACGATGTCTGGTGAATTTTCTTATTTCTGTTTCTGGTGTTGCATTCCTAAAACCAACTCTTGTTTTTCTATTGTATTTGCTTTACATCTAATGCTATTACATTTTGTTTCAGCTGGCGGGCTTCATCTATGCCTGTTATGTTGTGAAATGTATTACTGAAGAAGAGGACAGCTGTAAGTACTAAAGCTTTATTACATACAAAATGAATTCTTTTTTTTTTTTTTTAAATCACCCCTCCACTACGCTGGCTCTTGCTGACTTCAACCTAAATGCCTTATTATATTGTAGCCAGAGCATGCTTTCTGTCCATCCTTCTTGATCTAAAATTCCAAATGCCTGAAAGACAAGGGAGTCATGAAATGCATCTTAAAAAATTCATATCTTCTTCTTCTGGAAAGATCATTTAAATTTTTTTCCCTCACATCTTAGGTTAAGACATAAAATTTAGAAAATAAAATAAAAAAGCAAAAATTTCTATCCGCAATTAAAAGCTTTTTTTTCTTGTTACAGATTGGTATTAACTAACTTCATGGTAATTGGTTACCACTGAGGGTATAGCTCTTCCATGTTGATGTGTGTGTTGGCTTGTAAAAACACTTCTGGCAAAAAAAAAAAAAATATCTTTAGATCATTGCAGGACATTCATTTATAAGAGGTGAAGCTCTGGAGTTCCTCTTTGTTCCTGCTGCTCCCAGGGTACAATTACAAGGGGCGAAATGATTCCTTATAGATGTATGATTGTGTTTCTTCTGCTTATTTATATCAATAGAAGCCTGTTGAGCAGAATTTGCTCTTACAACATGCTATGAAGTCAAGCCATTTCTTTTTTTCTCTACGCTAACCTTGATTTTTTTAAAAAGGGCCACTGCAGCATTTCAATACATCTTGGAATTCATACTAAAGCACTTTAGAAACAAGCATCAGAACTGCCTGTAACTTTGATAAAATATACATGAAACCAAGTGAGAGCTCTGCAACAGGAAGCTAAAGGGTTTTTATTTGATTGAGAGCACTGCTAGGGCTGGTGGGGGTTCCTTTGTGTGTTCTCCTGCGTAGAAACAAGCTGCAACCCTATAATCTATTGGCAATACAGTGCCACTGTGAGCCATCAAGGGGAGATTTAGTGCTGAAATCAAACCACACTTCAGAGGTCTTTCTGACTACGCTCCTTTTAGTTGTCTCTCTGTTTCTGCAGAGGAGAGGAAGTGATAATAGTAAAAAGAGTTTGGGACAGCTGTGTGGGGCAGGAGTATGTCACAAGTCTTGTGTTTTTAGGGAAGGACCCAGTCATATGTGTTTTCTCCTACTCTGCTATTAAATACATTTGCTATCCACAGAGAAGAAGGAGAGTGATTCTTTGACCTCCAAATGAAATTGCATTTAATATCATTCAATACCCCCTCTTCTCAGGGCTTAGATCTTTTTTTTTTTTCACTCTTCTGTAATGCTTTAGGGCATGATATAAGTAAGAAGCAAGTAAGGAACATGTCAAGGAACATGCTCACCAAACAAGTGCAGAAATTGGAGCACATTTGAAGAGATTTCTCCTGTGGTCTGTAAAACAGTGCTCCTGGCAGCAAAGCACCATGGCCAATATGATATTGTTTTCTGGTCACTGTGGTGGGAGCTCCCTGTTGTTCAGAAGCCACAGATCATCCTTATTTCTTTGAACCTTTTATTGCCATTGTCTTGTCCATTTTGAGGCTTTTATTACTCTGCTAGTACACCTCAACCAGGCCTCTTCCACCCAAGGAGCCATCTTATGCATGTGAGCATCTCTCTGAGGTGCCAGGACAAATTCCCACTCAGTGCAACAAAACCAGCACAAGTACAGGCACCACAGCTTCACCTCTAGTGGTGTTTGAAAGTGTGGCTGGAAACAAAGAGGAAAAGCATAGTTCTGTGGCTGAGTCTCCCTGACACTGTAATAATGCTTAGATCAGATTTGACTCCTCAAGGTATTATAAAATTAAAACAGCTTTAATTTCTACTGAGAGGCTGCATTTAGCAGAGGGTAAGAATGATTCTAGTTCTCTCTCTGCTCAGACATCCACTCTGATGTGTGCCAAGTGCTTGCTGTGATAGCCAGGCACTGCAGTTTGTACCAATACCTCCTTCTCAGGTTTCACTCTAGATTCTTTTCTTTCAGTTTAGATATGTATTTTTGCCTTTCCTCTCCATTTTGGCAACACACTCATCTATCATGCTCCTCTGAGAAGGGTTGTATCCCTTATGAATGCCATGTTATTTAGTATTTATACTCCAAAGGAAGATGCCTATGTGTAACTTCTTCACTGTGTACAAGGGTAGATTCATCTCATGCAGGTTGAGTTAGTGCAAAGGAGAAAAGCTTTCAGAAAAAGTTAAATATACCCCAGAGCCATTGCTAGACCTTCCTGCATATGCAAGTCTCTGGTCTTGAGGTCACTCCAGATCTACCAGCTGTGTTTCTCTTCCCCTAGTCTCCTCTTTCACTTTTTTGGTTCCTCACCCATGCATGCTGCTATGGAACAAGCTCTGTGGCACAGAGGGATGAAGACACCACTCCTGCCCACAGTGTACTTCCTTCCCCAGACTTGCTAAACATCTAGAACAGCAGAAAAAAAGTCTTACTCTGCTGCCCACCCACCCCTGCCTAGCATCCTAGCATCCTGGCAATGGATGAGGCTCTGTGTGCTAAAGAGGTGCCAGCTGTGAAAGATCCTCTGGCAAAAACAGTTGCCACAAATTAACTCTCCCACACCACTGTACTGCTTTCCCAGCTTCTGAAGTGGTCTGTGAAGAACAACAGAGGAACACTACTTTTTTCTTACTCATGTCTATACAAACAGACACTACAGGAGAAATCTAGATCCCTGTTTTTCAAGACCACTCATGTGTGCAAAAATGGGATGTTTCATTGCCAATAACAGAGGACCATAAGGATAACCATACTGGGTCACACCAAAGGGGCATTTAGCCACAAGTCCTAGATTATAAGATGGAGTAGATAGAAAAAGCCTTTCTGATGAGACAGAGCCAACAGGCTTTTGCCTGACAATGGATGTCATGAACACCTATAACCTCAATTCCATTTCTTGTGCTTTGCTAATGGACCACAGGAGCAGCAGCAGTCCAGAAGAGAGAAGAGGAGCAAAAGAGGCAGAAACATTGAGCCTGGCAGGAGTGGACAGCAAGGCATGAGGCTAGAGATAAAGTCTGCAACACCCAAGAGCTAGACATGGGCATGTTCCAGATTTTAACCAGAGGAACATACCAACACTGCTCTGGAGCAGAGAAGGTGCCTCATCTTCTGTTGGCATAGAGTCTCAACTGTAGAAACATGGTCAAGTTGGTCTTAAGCTGCTTAAGCTGAATTAGCTTTGCTCTCAGAGTAATTGGAACAAGCTGAAAGAATTACTATTTCACCATTCTTTATGCAGATTTTATTAAGAGAACAAATGAGCAAGGGTAGAATTAAACAAACATTTCACTAAGATTAACCTGCTCTAACCTCACTAAAGGATTAGGAATGGAACAATGCAGTGATCAAGTCAGGGTCATAACTATGGCTGAATCAGCAAGTCTAGAGGTTTTAATTACACACCAAATAAATCCAGCAGCAGGCCCCCTAAATCAAAGTACGAGTCTGCACTCCCTTTCATGAGAACAGTCTGCTTTGGGTTAATTCTGCCTCAAGGGTTATAGAGGAAGCTTCTTTCCCTCCTGGTACAGTCCCAAGAAATGCTCAAATGTTGAGCACACCAGAACCAAATTGCGGCACCCATCCCCAAGGGTCAGACAAGGGTGGCTTCCTTTGTTGGTGGGCTGTCACTCCCAAAGGTCCCTTCTGCATCCCGTTCCCTGTGGCTGTCCAGGGAGGAGGAACTCTGAGGCTTGGAGCACTTGGTTCTCCAGTCTGGGAAAGATGAGGCAGGACAAGTACCCAGCAGGGCTGCTGCTGACTCAACTCTCTCCTCTTCACTATTGCCACCAGTATTCCTAAATCATTGTCATTCTTACCTCATTAGCATTATTAGTTGCAGCAATTAAAAATAAAGCATGAAAATGTCAGCAGCAATCATTACTTGGAGGCATTCAATGGCTGTAAACTTATTGGAGCTCCTCATTTGTTTTCCAACAGCGTATTAGGCCTGCATTTTTCAAAGGCTGCACATTATTTTTAATAACATTGAAATGTTCATTTAATGTGCATTTCCTCACTAGCAATTTGGCTCCCTGCAATAAACCGTTACTGCCTTACTAAAAGAAAATTCAATGTATTTTTGAAAATGCTATTAAATATACGGATATTTTGTGGAAAACCCTGGAATGTAAGCAATAAAGCAACATCCTCCCAGGGCTTTTAGCCTGTAAGCAATTATAAAAGAAAGCTGGGTTACTGAAGAGGCAATTCTGCACTCGCCTTGCAGGTTCTGTTGAGGAGAAGGAGACTGGCTTGTTATTAGAGGAACAGCTTTGGCTGGGAAGGAACCCCAGCCTAGAGAAAGGCACCAATCCAGTTTGTGTCCCACAGTGAAATCTCCCTTGTAGATGCAGACAGGGGTAAGAAACATCACTTAGCTACCATAACACAATGCCAATGCAATAAGAGAATACATATGGCCTGTCTGACTGTTTCCTAAGTCCCATGAAGTACAACCTTTGCATTGTCTCCCACTAGCAGGAATCCAACTTATAAATACGCTATCTTCTTTTCTCTTGGCAATGTTTCTAGGTAAACTGCAAAGCAAAAGAAATTGCAACTGGGTTAAATAGATTTTTGCTGCATATTCCCCTGAGCCCAGCTTTTGGGGATGTTTGGATCAGCAACAAAGCTCTAGATGACCCTTTAAAATTATTTCACACCCCCATAAATTCTTGAATTCAAGATTCTCTTTGAATTCCTGAAAATGTTCAGGAAGACAATACCCTAGACGGGGAGATTGCTCTAGTGATGAGCAATCCAGCATTACAATTATGTGCCAATAACCTCAGTGCCAAACAACAATCTGCTCTGGTAGGCCTGACCTTGGAAGTACAAAGACAATGACAAAGATTTTCTTCTAAAAGGCAATATTAAATTCATTAGTTGTGATAGATGTGAAATTTTGACAAACCTATGGGATAGGTAGAAAAAAAAAACTATTTTTAGCCTGTTACGGGCTGCCTTCCACCTCTGGGCAGGTTATTTAACCTCTCCGTACTTCTGTTTCCCATATTTAAAATGGGAAATAATGACAGAGACAAACTCACAGGCGTGTTGCTTCATATCTTTGAGCTTCTGGGATGAAAGGTGCTACTGAAGTGCAGAATATGCTCAGGTATCACTTTATTTCTGTGCCAAATGCTGCTCACCATCTGCTTAGTGAGACATTACATAGGAATAATAACTCAGCTTCCATCCTCACTTAAAAATCTCTAAACCAAAGAGAAACCAGTAGCAAGCATTTGGCTATTAATTCTGCTGCTTCTTTTTCCTTCCCATGTTCTGGTGAATATGGCTATAAATCCTGAGACTGTCAAGACAGAAGAAAGATGGGCAGGAAGCAGAAACTAAGGCTGAGGGAGATGGTTGAAGATGACTGTAACCATCTTTCTACGTCAAAGCTAGGCTTGAATACATCTCTGGAGGTTGTTGTCCTAGGTAGCCTGGCAGGTCTTTTGCCCCCCAAGCTGAGAGGTGACACCCCAGATGGGGTGTAAGCTGCAGTCCTACCAACACAGCGTTATCTGTTACACTTGTCCAACACAACAGAAAATAGGGGATATCAGGTCTATGCAGCCCAATATCTGACATCCAGCAATGAAGAACCTCTGAAACTTACTACCATGTCTGTTTGCCATATAGGCATATAAGAACACAGGAAGTTTGTGGTTCCTCAAAAGTCCTGACAGTAATTTGCAGTTCAGGGTGTTCTTTAGCCAGAAGTGGTGTCTTCATATTTCGTTGTTCACAATGATGTTTTCTTTATGAAGGTGTACTCCTAGGTTTTAACTAAGACCATTTTTATAAATTACAGCCTCCTGACATAAGGAGTTCCAGCACCTCAGCTATACATTTTATTAGTTTTGGACCTACCATTTGTGTAATGTGTCCTGTGTTTTTCGCTGGAAAACAGCAGTCGTTCCATCTTCACCTTTTCCACCTTCACTTTTTCCATGCTGCCACACGTTTTATAGACTATCATCAACTGCCTTCTTCAGCCTGTGTGGGAATACTACAGTTCTTGTGATCATTTTTTTGTAAGAGGAAGGGGGTTTCTGCATCTTCAAGCCCTTCACATCACTGAAAGTACAGCAGTCATAAAAGAATAGCGGTATCATGAGGAGAAACACATTTGTGGGGCCCCTCACCAATGCCACAAAAAGGATGCTATTTGTGTCACATACCTACAGCTGCATATAATTAGACCTGTGTTTAAACTAACTTCCACCATAGTCAATGGAGGCACAGATGTGACTCTAAAGAGCAATTTGCCCTGTCTGTGGTAGAGACCTCTTTCACAACAGGGTGAATCACTTGTCTGACTTGTTAAGTTAATGCTAAGGACAGCCTAGGCAGTCTGCAGGGGGAACATAAGGGCAAATAAGCATAGGGACAAATAGAAGCCAATATTTAAAACATAATTGTTCTCCAATTGCTGAACAGGTCACTCATGAATGAGAATTCAATGAACAGGCTACAAAAGCCAAAGCTACAGCTTGTTTTTGCTCAGCTGCACTCTCCAACTCACAGCCTGTGCTAAATTAGAAGCTTTTTCTATTTACTTGTTTCATTTAGTGTGGTGACTGCTATGTGAGCTAAGTAAACCAAAGGGAGGGAAATGGGATGCCGTCAGCTGTCAGGATGCTGATGGAAGTGTAGAGGGAGAGAAGCCTTTAAAATCCCACGGTACTGCCTCATGCTTGTTATCCTAAAGAAAGCTGTCTTGGAGAGCCACAGTGCCACCAAGAACGTTTAGGAAATTCCCTGAGATACCTGTACAGCATCAACCTTTTGCACATATCAATAGCTGGTTGCCGTGTCATTATTTCCAGTCATGTCCTGTCGTGAAGGAGGCAGAGCAGAAGGTATCTGATTCTCACCATCACAGAGCACAGGCACTCCACATCCCATAAGGCATGCTTACTGGTGAGAAAGCACAGGCTGAAAATGTCTGAGCTTCAGGGTGTGAAGTTGAAGCACAGGGAGGAATAGCTGATGGCGGGAAGATCTGACAACTGGAACTGGCTGCATTTGAGATGCAAATGGACCTCAGCAGTCCAAGGTGTTGTAGGGCTTGGCAGATGTTACACAGCCTGGTCTGTGATCATTTGGCACTGTGCTGCAGAAAGAGAAACAAACTTAAAGCTCAGAGGAGGTGCAGTTTGTTTAAATAATAGCAAGTAATTAGTCTGAAGACAAAATCAGTGATGGCATTTTATAATTACAATTAATTTAAAGGTTAATTTCCTTTGGTGCTAAAATCTTATTTAAAACATTTACCAGGAAAGGAAATTAGGATGTTACTATCTAGATGCATAGAATGCTTCTGGGAATCCATGCCTATTATCACTAGAAAATTAGGTTAGACTCAAAGTGGGAATTTCAATTCATTTTAGTGTATAATAGATGGTGGTCAGGGCCTTGAGTCAGAAGGGTTGCTTAGGGTAGACTGTACAATTTGCATTTTCTTTGTTTGCGGGATTAATTGCAAATGTTTCCAACAAAAGGGCTGGGTTTATACATGAACAAGCTTGACATGAAAAGAAAATTGGTTATGGATTGCTGCCTTCGTAACTAATGAAGTTGATGTTCAAGGAATTCCTAAGAGACAGGGTTCTGGTATGAAGCAAATATATAAATAAAATCACACAGGGGAAAATTGTAGTGTTGCTGGTTCCATCTACAATAATTTCTCTTCTCCCTCACTGTCTTCCCTGCCACTCCCCTTGCATCCATCACCTCTTCTTGTGGGGATTGTCAACATCAAGTTTAAAAAACGTCTAAATAACATAATGTAGAGTTTAATGGAAGCAACATTTCCATTCCAGGAGCTCATCACAATGGGATTCTGCTTAATAAAATCAATGCATTGTAGCAGCCAGGGGAATATACTTATCTTGCATAATTTTTTTTTAACTGTTCACCACCCATGTTTTATCTTTTCAAGAAAGACAAGTTAAAGAAGTTGCATCTATTGGAAAAGATCCGCACATATGAAAAGGGATTGAAGAGTTAACATCTCTTTTACAAAGAAAGATACATTTCATACCAAAACATTTTGAAAAAATTACTTGTCTTGTCATGAGCTTATTGTTTCAGGAGAAGAACACAAAGAAGTCCAGATCATGAAACAATGTCCCACATGTTTGTGTCAAAACAGTAGCAAAAATTAGGTAGTAACTAGTGACAGTTTTGACAACAAAAGCCGCAGTTGATTTGAAGACATGCTCAGGTTGTTGTTGTAGCTGAATAGGACATGGTCTTTGTGGCCATTGAAATGTTTTGACATTTAAAAATCAACAAAACTCATATTCAAAATCAAGAAAAATCAGCAAAATCTGAGGCTCTCCACAAGCTGAAAATTGCAGGGAAAACGGTTTCAGGCATACCATAGTGTTTTTGTTTGATGCCAGTGAAAGACTTCATTTTGATGTGAGTCATTCATTGCTACTTTCTACTGAAGAGCAGGCTTTGGATGCGCCGTTCCCAGGAGAGCATCTTTTCCCTTGACCTGATGGAGGGATGACAGCTCAGCCCCTGCTGAGCACAGGCATAGAAGCAGCCCACAGGCGGCCTTGCCCAACCCGGATTCCCAGTCTCTAAGGGTGGCTGCTGCCTCCGCAGGGGTTCAGCCGAAACAAAACAGTGTAACAGGTTGGCCTGGCCAGCAACACTCAATCTGGACTGAAGGACAGCAACAGAGAGGAACACTGATGAGATGCTGCTGGTGGACTAGACTTATTAACTACTTCCAGTGTCCCTGAAAAGGACAGCTACCCGCAGCCTTAGTGTCTTCCCCACTGAGACAGTCAGCGTGAGCTCTTCACAGCTGCCTTCCTGCCTGGGACACAGCTTTTAACTAAATTATTTTTATTGGCATGCCTTCTGTTAAGGTTTTCCTTATTACTTTTCTTTTTGAATATATAGATAGATAGGTCTTCATTAGCACTGGATTGTTAACTTTCCTGGATTTGGGCCTTAATTCTCCACTTTGTTGCACTTACTAATGACTCTTATTCTAATTTATTATTGGTGGTCACACTTGGAGGCCACTGCCCCAGGCATTTTCTTTTTCCTCCTTGTTTTTTTTCCTCTCTTTATTGCTTGCCCCTAGGAATGATACAGCTAAGAACACTTTTTCCTAACAATTAATTTGATAACTTCTATGATAATTCAGTCTACCCCACATTTCTTTAATTCTTAGAATGATTTGTCACTCAAAAACTATTTCAGGGCTATATTTTTTTGCTCAGTACCCCAGCATGAAAATTTGAAAGCAAGTATTATCCAACTGTGTCCAGGCCTGTCCAGTTTAGGAAAATAATATATTCTTCAGACTATTGATGTTCTCATAGCTGAGTGGAGGTCTTTTATGACTCTTTACTGAGCATTGGAAGAGCCCCCCAGGAAGCTTGGACAAGCCTTGCCTCAGCCTTGTAAAGCCCCATAGGGGTCAACCAGCATCCTACCTGATTGCAACCCTATTTCCAGGTCTGTAAGCTTGACAGGTGGCTTGCTGCGTTTATCAGATAGAAAAGGCAGCACTAACTGATTCAGGCCAGGATTTCTCATTGCTGCAGATATGCTCCAATCATCTCCTCCTGGCCTCTGGCTCTTCTTGCCTGCGCTATCCCTGGTACCTGTTTCTATCTTCAGCTGTTGAAGACTCACTCGTGCCTCCCACCCTTTGCTTAGTTACTCTTGCCTGAATTTATCCTGGCTCCTTTCTGCTCAGCCATGATCCTGGTTCCCACCTCTGCATGGTTCCTGCTGTTGGCCATCCTTGCCTTGCTGAGACATTGCTCCAGAACATAATCTTCCTTGCCTCCCACCCTGAGGCTCTGCCACTGTCTAGACCCCTTCTGCACCTGGGAATCTGAGAGGCATTTTACCTTCTCTAATTTCTAGTGCTTGGTATCATTCATCCTTGTTGTTTTCTGCTGGGCACAACCATGAATTTAATATCTGCCTCCCTGCTTGGTCCTAATTATAGGGAATATCAGGCTGAGATCCCTGTCAGTACCTCTGCAAGAGTGGTGACACCACTCAGATGGTGCTTATCAGCTTTCACCAACCTGCACACCTCCCCAGTCCTACATCTTGTCACAGAAGGGCTGATCAAAGAGTTAGCCCAGTGATCAGCAGCAACAGAGACAGAAGATGATGCAATCCCTTATCCAACAAGAAACATGACAAGAGGAGAAAAAAATCTCGGGGAAAACCCCTCATGAAGCAAAAAAATTACAAAATAATTTTGGGTATTGTAAAATAAAGCAGCATGGAAATAGTGGCAGTGGGGCAGAATCTGAGCTGAAAAACTCCTCTGAAATTTGTATAGGAGTTTACCATTGCTGCTCCCATGCATGTTGTAGGGCTCAGAAATGCCATGAGGTTACAGTTTAAAAATCTGAGTTTTTAGTTTTGCCTTGCAAATGGGTGAGCTAAGAGCCCTCACAGGCTGTTCTGGCTGTTCGGCAGAAAGGCAGTTCTTTGCACTGCAAGAACTGGACCAAGTGCCCAAGTCCTTACACCCGTTTTGAACCCCTCTGTGCTGGCAGGAAGGGCACAGCCTCATGTATTGACAGATGCCCTTTCCCCCTGCTTTGCCAGGGCTTTGCTCTATCCCATTTTGTGAGAGAGCTGTGCACTCAGCACAAAGACCAATAACGTTTGATTACCACTGTAAACAAACTTTATTGAGATTGTACTCAAGCAGACCTCCTCCTGTGTGCTATATTGTGGACCAGCCACCAGGCTGTGCTCACAGCATAAAAAGGCAGCAGCACTAAAGTGTTTTGCAAGTGTCTTCAAACAGCAAGGCGGGTAGCAGGATACTGGCAATGCTGAAGCAGCAAGGGTGTCCGCATATGCTCTTTTATATTTTTTCCTGTATGTCATCTCCGAAGTTACTAAAACGAAGCCTAATTTTACTCCCCTCCATTTTTTTTCTGACTCTGGCTGGGTTTTAGCTGCCAGCATTTGTGCACAGCTCTCTCTTGCTTCACTCACTCACTTTTGCACCAACAGTGCCTGCCATGACTTTACTAGTTTGTGTTTTAGTTACTAGTAGTTTTCCATCTCTCCTCTCTCCCAGCTACATGTGCAGTGGAGTGCCTTGCTCTGGCAGTAAAGCTTAATCACTGCACCTCTGAGGCCTGAGTCCAAGGAGCCAAGACTTTGGCCTCCAAAGCCACTATACATAAATTTAAGACTTCACATGTCAGATCTAGGACATGGGCACCACATGTTCTCTCTCTGCTATACCACACAGGAAATATGTTCAGCTGTGACCAGCATGTGGAAGAAGCATTCACATGCACATACACTTCCCTGGTCATTAGCACTTTTTGAATGGTACCATCTCTATCATGGGTAACTGTAAATTCTTGATATTATTTTAGTGCTTTAGATTCCTTAATATATTTAAGGCACCACCATGAAACCAAGCACTGGACAAACATGAACACCAGCCCTGGTCCTTGGATCTTCCAACCTATATAATAGACATCAGGCAACCGATGGGCACAGGCACCTACCATTGAGCACAAGTGAGTGCAAAGAAACTATGAGCAAATATTATTCACAGTGGTAGACAAAAAATATAAGGACATTGGCAACTGAATTATTGCCAATGGAGCAAATAAGAGTTTTAGGGAAAATAAGGAGAGAGGTGTTTGTGAAGATATTCTCATAAGGAGAGAAAGTGTTTGGAAATTTTGCAAGTATGCAGGTCAGGCTGGCAACATGGGGGGAGAGTTTAGCTTTTAAAACTGGAAGAGGGACAGACTGGTGTCAAGTCTCTCCAAAAGACTTTAAATATAAAAAGATTTAGCTTCTACTTGATGTAATCTGGAAGATGAAATCAGTAGCAGGATGTGGAGAGGAGTAACCTAACCAAGGAGATGAGTCTTGCAGCTTTTGCCTCAGCTGTACATTTAGTGAGTTCAGAAAAAAGGAAAAATTGTGGTGTTTGACACTGAGAGCCCTGGGTAAATGTTAGAGCTGTTTCAACAGAGAGAAAAGTCTTCCTCTTCAATATGCAAAAATAATCTTCAGAAATTAAATCGTGCACAGCCCAAACCAAAGTTGACATCTAACTTACATCCTCAAGTGACAGGCAAACTTGAGCACACAAGTGCCATCATTCACTATGAGAGGCTGCAGAGAAGGTTAGGGAGGAGCAGCTAAGAGTTCTGTTTTTAGCCATGCTGAACTGGAATTGATGTTTAATTATCCAAGGGTAAATATCACAGAGAGAAGCTGAGATTTTAGTTTGTATAGAAGGAGCAGAGTGAGCACAAGCTGGGTACCCTGTGACACCTCAGAGAGCCAACGATAGCAGAATTTGCACTTCCAAGTGCAACTAACCTGTTTAGAGGAGGCAGAGAAAAGTAAAAGGCAGAGGTCACTGCTCATGGGACTCCAGCAGCATGCAGCCGGGAGAACCACCAAGAAAGGAGAGAAATGATGGGAGGAAGAACGTACTTGCAGAGCAGAGAATGAAGGTCAGTGAGGCAAAGGTTTCAGGAAGAAGAGAGCAGTGGCTGTGCAAAAGGTGGCTGGATGACTGTGGAGATGACTGTGTGCACTGGGTTACCAGTACCCAAATTTGGATAGGAGGAGGTGATTTGACTGTCGTTCCAGCTGCTTGCAAGGGACAGGACACAAGAAGAGAGAAAATCTTCTACAAAATGGATGAAAGTGTTTGAAAATGTGTGAAACCATCAGGAGAGAGAGAGAGAATGGGACAAGAGAGGATAAGGGTGGGGCTGATTTTTTCTATGAAAGGAATTTACATGTATTTGTATTGGTAGGAAATACAAAAAAGGGGATCAAGAAAAAAAATCTGTCACTAGGACAAAATTCCTGTAACTATAGTAAGAGAGAAGGGGAAATGAATTTAAAAGGAGTGAAAAAGGCTGGCAAACTACTTTACCACTTTGCTCATAGAAAAAGTGGGAGAGATGGAGTGCAGAGAACATGTAGAGATCGAAAGAGGAAAGCAGGTAAGAAGGTGATGAGAGTATCTGGAGTGGAACTAATAAAGCTGGAGGAAACAAACTGCTTCATTCAGGAAGATGAATAAAGTGAAGGAGAAGGGGAGGAATCCGTGACAGAAGTCACACTCATTACAGAATTACTGCCAAAGACATTTTCACTTTTAATGATAGAGCCATAGGCAGGAAGAAAAGGCTGTGGTAAAGGCAGGGTTGAGTGCCGGCAGTACACTCACCACTGTGAGAGGCAAGGCCTCGTGCAGCAGGCGTAGGGATGAGATAGTCAGCAAAATAAAAAAGAGTGGTAAAGGAACAAAGGAGAGGGTTTGAAAGCAGTCAAGAAGTCATCCATACTACATGCCACATGTTGACCAAGTATATGGCCATTTCCCAACCTTTCCCTTTCCTTTTCTTTGCAGATAAAGCCACTTTCTCTTTCTGAATCTCTATACCCTTTCATATCTAGTCTGCATTGATTTTCACATGCCTACTAAAGCGCAAGGACAGCCATAGCGTCAGTCACATTTCTATACAGATACACCCTAAATGACTCTTTGGGTCAGATCCTAAGCTAATGTAAATTATCATTGCTTCAATCAAGCCACCGAAGCTATAAAAATATGTATCAGCTGTGGACCTGAATCTTTATGCTTCTGTGTTTATATCTTACAGAGGAAAACTTCTATAAGGAGAAGATTCTAGTCTTCTGATTTCTATTCAATATCTTTCCCTTTGCTTTCCCAGGAAGATGTTACTGTTTTTACTGCATACTGCTTCTTTTCTCTTTGTCCATCTGTTGATTTAATCAGTTTCATTGTTTCTCACAGCTAGTTTTCTGGAGTCCCTTTTCCCATATGTACTTTCATGTTAATGGAGTATTTTTGTGCACCCCATTTTAATCCCTCTATATACCACAAACTTCCAGACATAAAAAATGAGAAACCCATTTATGCCTCTCATCCTGTCCTGGTATACAACAGAGACAATGGAGACTGGGACTGTGAGCAAAGGCTGAAATTTCACATCCCTGTGGGTACTTAGTGCTAGAAAATACATCACTACTTTGAGCCACATGTCATGTTTGTGTTACACGTGTAAACACAGTCATATGCCTGACAAGCACCTTAACACCAGCAAAGGAAGAAAACACTCTGGCTGAATTTCTTGTAAAACATTTTACAAATAAATAGTACTCTTATCATCCTGTTCAAGTCCAGCCAGGAAAATAAGCATCTCAGCACCCAATATTTCAAAGGAATAAGATTCTGTTCGTTTGTATATTATTAAATCGAAACATGACAAATCAGACACTTCAGATAACAGTGACATGTAAAATGAATGTGAAATAGAATGGTCCAAAATGTGTTTGATAGATGAGGTTAAGGATGGAAACCTCTGTAGCAATTCAGCTAATGAGCCTTGTTTTATTCCTCACAGGTTACTGCTGCCAGGAATGTACCAGTTGGGGGACACTTTTAGTGACCTTTCAGGCACAGTCAGTAGGTGACAGCCTGCAGAAAGGGCAGCATTGTGCATGCTTTAAGAAACTAGCTCAGAGTCCACAGAGAGCTTTTAGCACTGTCTGGACACCGCAGGCTTTGCAGTGGTGACAAACTGCCACCATCAAGAAAACTTGCTGTAAAGAAATTACTGAAATCCTTTTGTATTGGAGTTCATTTTTTATTACCCACCTTGCAAAGTCTGCTGTGTGTAAGAAGCCATTGTACGGCTACAACAAGGTCACAGCAGTACTTTCTGCCCTACCGTCATTTGGTTACACATGTGGGTACTTCCACTGTCAGTTGGGCACCGAAATGCTTCTACAAGCTTTCCTTGTTTGTCACTTGACAATCTGGCTTGTTGACACTGTTTACTCTGTGCAACAGGGCAAAGACACAATGCATACAGAAATATTCAGCATGCATCTTTCTCTCATGCCTGCACAAATTCATTTTACTCGAAGAAAGCTTTAGCACATTGAATTAGCTTTCGGTAAGCAACCCTAAAATCACCCTTAAGACCTTTTGCCCCATGACTGCAAAACAGAGTATCCATGCCTTCTAATACTTGTTTACTGCTTGCTTGAAGGATCCTGGGAAGTGCACAAGAAATGCGAAGCCAGACAAATGCATATGAGCAACACCCATAAAGTGACATGGGTTGACACCAGTGAGACATTCAGTCCAACACTTGTCTTTTCTGACTTCCATTACCAGAGGTCAAGAATGAGAAAAAAAGGAAAATTCTGCAAAAGAACAACAGCCCATAGCTACAGCAAAGACATACCCATTCTTTTTGCTCCAACCTTTGTATTTGAATGAATTTTTCTTTCCTCCAAACTTAACACTTCACTCAACAATATTTCTATAGCAAATTCTTTATTCTGTGTCTGTAAACTTAGTATGCTTCCAAAGACAGGATCCCATTGTAATAAAGTTATTCTGATGGTTATAGACAGTGAGTAAGTAGGAAGCAACAAATGACATTTGTCTTGATTTTAGCAAGACTTTGACCCTGTGAAAGGTTTGTAAGCAGGCCAGGAAGCACTGTCCAGATGCAGTCATAATAGATTGCATGCAGAATTGTTTAAAACTCTATTTGAAATTTAGTTATCAAGCACCTGGGGTGACATTTCAGATGACATCCCACTGGGACCTCAGCTAGTGAAATAATTTTCTTCATAATTTTTGAATTATTATTTATTATTTATTTATTATTATAATCAAATTTATTTAATGATAGAGGAGAGAGCATTTGTAAAAGTTTCAGAGGAAACCAGCCTGGGGTGGGTACAAGCACTTGTGAAGACAGGATTAGAAGTCAGAATGATCTTGAGAAGTGTCTTGAAATCAGGAAGATGAAATTCAATACAGACAAGTGTAAAAGAATTCCTGTGGGGACGAATCAATACAGTGTCTTCAGACAGAATATGGACTACTTGGCTAGATTACAGTTAATGTCAAAACATAAAGATCTGGTTTTTAAGCATTTGTATGATGTTGCTGAAAAAAAAAAAGAACAATAACAAACAACAACACCCCCCACCCCTGTGTTATTCCAGGTAATGTACAGGAGACATATATGTCAATTGTTCCAGTTAGTCCTGATTTGTGCACCAGACTGTAAGAAAAACATAAGCAGAGTGAAGGAGGATCTTCAGCCTTGGAAATTTAAAGGCTTGGAAGATGTGGGTTAGGAGAAAAATTTGAAATAACTAGGCATACATAAAGATGGAAAAGATGGATAGCATGAAAATACTTTTTGAAAAATGCTTAAAAGTAGTTATGAATGGGGAAAAAAGAAAAAAAAAAGGCTCATTTTTCTTCATATCCATAGGGAGAAAAGGCCAAAATGTATAAAAGTAGTTAATTTGCAGGAAATTGCATTTAAATTAGACATTAGGAAGTTAAGCACAGCGAAAGGCAACACAGAGAGACTATAGAATCTCCTTCATTAGAGATGTCAGGGATTAATTTAGTAAAACATCATTCTAGGATAAGAATATACATAATGCTGCCATAGAGCACAGAATCAGCTAAAGCATTTCTGCAGGGACCATTCTTTCCAGGAAAGGTGGATGATGAGTTCAACATGTTTGTGATTATAATCGAGGCATATTGTACCAGTCCAGCCTAGTGGTTTGGCTATCTTCTATCAGAGAACCTTTTGTGGGATTTTTTTGTTTGTTTTTTATTTGCTTTTGCTTTTAATGTACACAGAGCCAGTTTGTCAGTAGCAGTATCCAGACCTGTGAAAAATGCACTTTTTGGCCCTTTTTCTATCAAAGTAAAGTCAGATTCACATGTGTGTAAGAGACAATTTTTCAGGGATGAGAGCTGCCCACAAATAACCCCCAAAAGCCAATTGTTGGGTCTCCTGGTACAAAGGAAGCAAAGGGTGTGCTTTTACCTGTGTAAAGAAAGTGTTACAGCAGAGAAACAGGGGTCTCAGGCTCAGATGAGATTGAATTGCCCTGGAAATTGTTTAAAATAAGCATGAGAAGACCATTGGGAATTGGCAGTGGTGTGAATGAATAAGTAACTTCCACTCTACAACCTTCCTGCAGACCTCCTGCACCTTGAGAGAAATGCTGGTTTCCTTAGATCCATGAAGCCTCATCTCTGAAGCTCTGATAACTTGTTCCAGCTCTCTGTTCGTACATTTCAACCCAAATGTCAAAGCAAGGAATCAGAGAAACTTCTGTCTCTCAGACAGAGTCAGATCAATGTGCTTTCTCCTCTACATCACTGAGCCACAGTATGACAGCAAGCTAGACACAGTAATCCCAGTCAGAAGCAATGCATTCATGCCAATAAATAAATGGCTTTCAGCATTTGTAGTATCTGAATAGTACATTGTTTTGTACTTTGAAAAAGAGGGATATGTGGCTATTTCTGACAGACAGGGGGCTGTTATAAATTTCTCATTGTCCTTCTGTGATTTTAAAATTAATTTGATTTTAAAATTAAAAAAAAAAAAAAGAGACTTTGCCTCATTTTGATGTTGTGGTATTTTTTTTTACCCTTTTTCTGCATCTCCATAATTAACTGATCTAATTTTAACAGATTATTTGGAGGCCCGTCAAAAATAATGTGTGTGCTGGGTAGCTCTCAAATGATAGTGCCTATCACTTCTGAAAAGATGCTGCTAATGAAAGCAATTTTCCCCCTTTCAGTTGATTTCATAGGTGGATTTGACTCATACGGCTATCAAGGTCCACAGAAGACATCTCATTTACAGCTACAGCCCATGTATATGTAAGTACTTAACTTCTGAGATATTCCACAAAGTGGCAGGCTGATATTAAAGGATCATTAAGCTGAAACATGACATGACTCAGAAATTCAGAATAGGCAGAAGCCTTTTTTGATAAACCAAATTCAAGCTACACTTAAGTGGCAACATTACCCTTCTATTGAATTATAATGATTTCTTAGGGCAGGATATAATGTGTCACAGTTGTTTAAATAACACCCAGCTCTCATCTGATTTTCCCACATATTCATTCAATCAGGTTCCACTCAGAGGCAATGAGAATTTGGTGTAGTAAAAACTAGTCAGATCTGATGAATCTTGGTTGCAAAGTGTTTTTTACTAAGATTTATCAACAATTCAGCAATTCACTAATTTAGTGGATGCATTTAACATTTTCTTCATCAGTGCATCTGTTCACTGAGGCACCTTCGTACCTCATTTCCAGTCTCCACATTAAAAAAAAAAAAAAAAAAACACACACACACACAGAACAAAACAAATGTAGCAACATATGGCTTTTAAAACCAGTTTGAATACAAGACAGTATTTTACCTAACCAGTGAGTGACAACTCCATCCAGTGCCTAGAAGTGCAGCCTGACATATTTGGGGATTAAACGGGTAATCGAATCTCAGCACATACACACAACTGGAGTACATTCACACTAGAGCTAACACCCAACCACCGACCACTCCAGGAATAATCATCTCCAAATATTTCTTGTACTGATGCCAACTGCAATTCAGAACAGTCCAACTGCCCAGATAAATCCTACCTCACTGGTGCAGGCTTTTGAAATGTTTGTTATTCACCATCACTGCTGTCACCTGAACGATAAAAGCACAGCACAGAACAGCTCACAAAAGGGCTGCGTTTACTTTTTTCCTTTGTTTCTCTTCTGAATACATCTTCTGAGGAAAAGAGCTAAATACAGGGAAACAATATCTATCCCAACATACACTTCCATTTACTCTTGAATGTAATTTCATTTCTTCTGATTAGTAGAAGCACGTCTGCTAATGGATTAGCAGGTTTTTGCAAGGAACTGACATTTACTCCTCTATCAGAGGTACAATCAATTCTGCAGTAATGTTTAGGATTGGGCCCTTTGGGAGCTTTGCTAGGAGCTTTTTAATAATCTCAAATTACAATAGTGCATATCTCCAATGCCATCTTAACTTCAGCTTCCCATCTGTCTGTGCTCAAGTAAAGATTTTTCACCTGCACTTGTGGCACAGTGCTGTGCATTTACAAAATGTTATTTCCTTCCTAGTATTATGTGTGGCTCATAGGTACTTAGAACAATTCTAATCCTATTTCTTTCTCAGTATACCATACCTTGTCATCAACCTATGGGGCCCTCTAGCTGAGATATTATCCCATTCTCTTTATGCTCTCAGTGTTTCTTCTGGAACAGCAGATTGCCCTTACTGAGCATCTTCCTACTGACTGGAAGGAAAGCTAGACCTGCAGAAAAAAAAGAGGGAAATATTTTTAAGCTTGTAGCTAAAATGAAGAAATATACTATTAACCCATGTAAACTATATTCCAGTTTACTTATTTCAGTGCTGCACTCTCACCAGAGTATAGGTTCTCTCGCTGTCCTCACTGAAGGATGGAAATCAGAATGTGAGCTGACATTTTGTCCAATCCACCCAAAAAACTATTGCCATGCCCCAGCCACAGCCAAACAAACACTTCATGTTTCTCTCTGACTGTATAGCATTTGACAAGGTTCTCTAGAGTTCCTACAGTCTGTCTTTAAGAGCCTTTTACATTTAGTAATATCTTTCTGCTATTTACAGTTGAGGCGCACCAGGAACACATGCATATGTATTGACACTGCAGTTGCTCTGTAAATGTAGGCAGACCATTAGGTAGTGAAGTGACAAATTCGAATGTCAAATTAATCAAGCCATGGTTTGATCTGCTTGTAGCACTATTTACAACAATATTACATACTAGAAATCAAAACACACTGATATGATAACAGCAGGCCATACTTGGTGTTTTAAAGCTTTATTTGTTGGGATCAGGATCTTGTTCACCAAAGAATGTCAGTGTTAGCCTCCATAGTATTCAAGAAGAGAAATAAAATAAAATAAAATAAAATAATAAAAAAAAAACCCACAGAAATTTACCTTACACTCTGGCCAGTGTCACCTGCAATTTACAATGATCAGCATCTCTAAGGGGTGAGTAAACTAGAAGACCTTCTGCTTTATGGAGTCCATTGCAATACTTTCACCACTATCCAAGATATAATCACATCTGTCCAGGAGAAAACTATACCCGTACATATCCATATAACTGTATTCATATAACTATTTCCACAACACTTTCAATTGCTACAAAATGTCTTTGAATCCAAAGGCAGTGGAGGATATATTAAGCATCACCTTGTCTAATTCTGGCAAAAGTTCAAGAAAATATGAAGATAGCTTTTTGTCCCCTCTGCATCCTCTACTATTGAGGCTCACACTGGGTGGAACTCATGTGGATCTCTGAGTTTATGAAAGAAACAGGAGATAGTTGCCTTTAAACCATCTGGTTACTGACTATATCTAAAGGCACAATGACACCTCTTTTTGTTTTCTGTGGTGTGGTAGTACCTACAGCTGTAGCAGGCTACAAAAAGTGAACATGTGGGCTCAGCTTTAAAGAGCTATCAGTTTCTAATGGTTGTACAGATTCTGTCTAAATGAAAATTTCAACATGTATTTTGGTAATAAGTCCAGAGAAGCCCCCCATATATTTAGCAGATCAATTCACACACAGAAATAGTATAAATCTTAAAGATATATAGAGTTGTGTGGTAGGTCTCAGTCATCCCCAACATACTGCTTGCTGATGTGAGTCGATTTAGTGGATTGCAATGACAGAATTCCATCAACACAAACTTTTATTTCAATTCAAGCCAGACAGATTTACATCCAAGTGATTTAAATCAATTTTAGCTGTTTTATACATGCACAGTTTAATTATTATCCTGAAGGAATGCTGGGTTTAGTAATTGTAAACTGTTAAGACACACAGTTTTGTAACCAATTTCCTTCTGTGTGCTAAAGTTAGCACCTCATTTTGTTACTTTGGGGGTTATACTAAACCTACACAAACTCACACATGCAATTAAATAATTATATAGATTTATTTAGGCTTCTATGTTTATATTTCTATTGTGTCAGGACTGTTTTATCTAAAGAATTATCACTTTTTAGTTGTGATATCAAATAAATTTTACTTATAAAAACATTCCTATACAGTTTAAACACATGCAGTACATTTATGTGGAATTTCATCAGTTACCTAAAAATACCATAAATGAACAGAATACTTAAGGAAAAAATTACCTGATTTATGAAAAAGAAATATTAGCTGTAGATAGTGAATTGATTCTCTGGCTACTGTTTCCTTAAGTAGTCTAGAATTATTAGATTCAGGCTCACTTGTTTTCTTTTCGCTATGTTTCAGCCTTTGAATTCTAATCATAATTCTCCTTATCATCTTTGCCAGTTACACGTTTAATTTAAATCAGCTTTTTAAAGAGAAAAATATATTCCATTTAAAATTATATTTAAAATAAAACTGGTGTTTTGGGGGAGAATTCTTATAATGATGTTTTTCTACCTGTTATAAATGGCTTTTTTTATTATTTAAGTGCCAACAGTGTGCTCTATGCTGTACAAGCGAAGAAGCCCAGACAGTCCCTTCAAAATGAATATGCTTTTTAAACAGAATGGGACAGAACCGGTGCTCATGTACCTCCTAGCAGTGTGGTCACGGCTGATGTACTAAAAAGCATCTTCTTGCCATTCTGTGTGGGAGATGCCGGTGCTCATTTCCAGACCATGGGACAAGAACACAATAAGATGGTGGAAATCAGTTGTCAAGAGAAAATTCTGCTCTTGGGAGGTGACCAAGGAAGGTGACTAAATACTCCATGGCACTGATTCTACTGCACATGAGAAAACACAGCTATAGTTGTGGAATAAGACTGCACTGCATGATCACTGTTCTAAAAATAGAAGAAAGGAGGGAGGGGAGATTTTTCTTTACATTTTTCACAGTGAACTTGTTTGCTCAAGAAAGGAAGAAGTGAAGCAAAAAAAAAGTGTGCATGTCTGATGCTGATGCCTAATGCACTGGAGAAATTGCTCAAAAGCAGTTCAGCCCCGAAGCCTGCTTTCCTCATATTTTGTGAATCTTTGCATTATATATATATATATATATATATACATATATACACATATACTTACTGTATATGCATAGAAACACACGCACCCACATCCACACAGACCCCTTTATATATATGTGTGTGTATATATATAGATGTCCACTTACGTGTATTCTGCAACACAAGATTTGGTAGGCATTGCTCTCCAGTAGAAGGCACTTAATGATAGTTTCTGGTTAATGGGATCCTCCTCTTCACCAAACATTAGAGGGATTTCGAGTCAGTAACTCAGGGACAAAGGGGTGTAGGAGAGGTTAATGTAGTTGCCCTGGTATCTGGCCCCATCTTTTCTCTCTGCTGTATTTACATGTGCATTATGCTGGTCATGGTCTCCTAGTCTAAGGCTGAAAGTATTTGTCTAAATAACTGCACATTTGAAGGTACTACCTACTTTACCATTTCCTTGATGTATAAATGAAGCATAAGAAAGACACAAAAGACAACACCTAGACTATATCCTCTGTGACACTCAGCAAGTTCGTGCAGTACAACTCTGCTGCGCTGTGGTCTCCTTAAGATTTGTGTTTGTGGGATTAGGCATTATGGGCAACATTTCATTTAAAGAAACTACCAGCTAAGCCTTGTCTAGCAACTAACAACATCATGTCTGTTTTAGACAGAAAGCTGGAGTTACAAAACACAGGTTTGGGATTCTTCAAGGGTACAGGGTTGTGGCACTCACACATGCTTTCTGCTTTGCAAATGAGCCCCTGGTGACTTTCCCATGCATCTGAGATTCAGGCTTCCATCCTACATACTGCATCACTTCTTTCTTCTACAAAGACAACTATATTTCTGATTAATCGTTACAGTTCAGGTCATCTTCCAGTTCACACATGGTTATATGGTTAAGTTTCTACATAAATATCACTTATGCCTGGAATGGTTTAGAAAACCTGTGCTGACTTCTCTGGTGATGCTCCAGAGCGAGCCAAGCAATCACTCAAGCAAACACCTTACCTTTCTGTCCTCTTCATCCCATGTGTACCTGAACCATTACTGGTCGTTGGCTTACACTTAATTGCAAAAGAGCATCAGAGCAGCAAGGCAGGGGTTGCAGAGGTATATGTTGGTGTATAAGTATCTTTCTTTTTCTGTATTTCTTCTAGGTCAAAGTAAACAAAGGGGCTATTCAACATGGGCTGGAGGACCTGTCAAAGAAACTGTTTCAGTATGGGCTTCTTGTTCTTCAAAAAAAATCCAGTTTTTGTGCTAAAACAAATTTTAAAAGCTGATTGAACAGTGAGACAAAAAGCAACACCTTCAGCCCCTCTTTCTAATAGGTACTAAGGGAGATGCCCCAGACCCCCACCTCGGACATCCTGCCTCCCAGCACCAGAGGGCCAGAGCAGAGGCATCGGTGCCATCTTCTGGCTCTTCCCTACCCAGGCTGCCCTCAGTGCAGCCCATCTGGATTAAGACATGAACCCAACCCATTCCATGCTTTTGGAGCCCACTCTTCACTCCTGGCTGCATCAAGTCTCCTTAGTCAACACAATACTAAAAATACCAGGATGACCTTGGAGCAGAAGTCAATAGACAGCGCGTTGTTTGCCCTGAAGGCTGTACAGTTCATACTTGCCTTAACCCAACTGCGTTGCACATAAGAGAAACTCCGTGCAAGCTTTCTGAAGTAACATCCTTTAGGCTCAACATGCTGCTGTTAATTCTGAACAATTTCTAAGTCAGTGGTTTTCTTCTGTTTGGTTTTGTTTTGTTTTCATGTCAGGGAATAAGGCTCTGTTGCTCCATGGCTCCAGAGCGACCAAGTAGAAAACTGCCAGCTGTCTGAGAAGTGCTTTACTTTTGAGGCTCCACAGTAGTCAAGAAACAAACAGTTTATAATGGTTAAGAAAAAAAAAGAGGAAAAAAAAAAGAAAAAAGACGTTTTGGGGGTTGGGGTGGGGAAAAGGGTAACATAAACTAATAATTGAACCTACTGGAAATAAGCAGCAGAAACAGTGCTTCTTAATCCCGCTGTTTTTATTTATCGCACTGTAGGTGCTTTTATAGCTATCTCTAAATGTCTTTTACTAACTACAGAGACATCTGCAGATTTCTATCGACAAAGGCCGACTGAATATGTACTAGCTACGTTTACTCTTTTATATCTAATTTCAACTGAAAATTCTCTGTAAGTGAGCGCTTTTTTTTCTAATTGCACCATAAGGGATCCATATATTTTATTTTTCAGTTTCTGTTAGGGAGGGCGGGGAGGGACTAGTTGAGTTGAAGAAATACTGAAGATCTTTTTGTGGTATATTTGGGGGATCTGTTGTGTGTTAGAACGTGTATTTTATCTTCCTGTATTATTGTGGCTGAAAAAAACCTGTGCTGTTACGTAGTTGGCAACAAGATGCCTTTGGGAATTTTGCTAGTAGGTCAATGTGTATATGAAATACTCTGAACTCCTAGGAACATATGTTTTGTTCTACATCTGATCTGTATTTTCAAGCACTTAGGTGGCTTTCATTAGGAAAAAAACAATATTTTGCTCAGGCTTTTTGGAAACTTGGATTGTCATTGTTTCTTTGCTCAGACCTTGCACAGGCAAATGCACACACCTTCCACACCTGAGGTGACCACGTAGCTTTTGAGGGCAAGGGAGAGGGTCAGTGCTTGGAAAGACTTGAGCTGCCCCTGACCATCTCCCTCTCCCTTGCTGGCCAGACCCTCATGCCTGCACAGCTCCCAAGCTCCCACAGCCTGCGCGCTCATGCCACTCATCCATCCCTGTACAAACCAGTGCCCTTTGCTGTCTCTGCATGGATGTACAGTCTCACAAGCAGCAGCTCTGGACAATGACAGAGGAACAGGCATTCACCAGTCAAAACAAGATATGGGACATGTTCAGGAACTATTCTTGCATTTATTCAGTACGATTAAGATATATATATATGTAAGAGTGTGTGTGTGTATGTCTATGTATATAAAATACACAGGAATAGCTATTGACAGGGGCTGCAGAAGGCAGGAAGCATCTGATGCAGGGGGCCAAGGGCTCCAACCCTAGATCCTGCTACATTTCCTGCATGAGACAGGCACTGCCCTAGGCCAGACCCAATAAAGCACTCATTGAGGGTTTGGATCTCAAATTTAAATTTTCAGACTTGGGTACCTGAAATTCTGCATTTGTTCTGAGTAGAGCTGTTTTTCACTCCCTGGGAAATCATACACCTTCCAAGTGCCAGGCTGAAATTTCCTATAACTTAAAAACCTACACAAGTTCCTCCTTTACATAGTATTAAGCATAGCAGACCTATAGTATTAAACACAATGTAGAGGCTTAACTGGACTGAAAATGTCATAACAGGGTATTTTAGTTTTCTTTTTCCCTGTCTAACAGTTAATCAAAATCATATTTCTATAAAAACGATTAGGGTTTTTTAACATGAAGAGAAACCAGTTTAGGCACCTAAGCAGCAACCCAATTTTCAGAAGATAATTTTTCATACGTTTCAGTGACTTCCCACTACAGCAGCTGCTGGTAGTTAGCAATTTTCTAAGTCAGACAATTTAATGAAGTGTCGACATGTAGCTTGCAGGCCTGATTTTAATTTAGAAAATTTTGGCCTTAACTTCTCTGTGTCTTAGTCTTCCCATCTATAAAACGGGAATACGATGTGCCTCACAGGCTTTTTGTGAGGTCTAAATTGTTTGTGTTTGTAAAGTGCTTAGGAAATAGGAAGCACATCTAACTATTGAGTATTACAATATATATGCGTATTCATATATTACATATAGAGTAGATATACACACACACACATACACACAGTATACATATATATATATATATACATACATACCTATATGAAATTGGTATTCATAACCTTGCTTAAGTTGCAGTTAAAGCACCACCATTAAAAAGAAATTAGGACTGTTGACTACTAAACTAAAAGATTAGTGGATGGATCTCTTCTGGAAGCAGTTTAGAGCACAGTAATGTGAGAATATCTGGATGACATTTTTGATTTGTACAGCTGTATCCTCCTCAAAATCCAGTAAAGAATGTTATTTTTCTAGGCTGGGCTTTTGTTATAAACTTAAATATTCAGAAGTCAAGAGATACAATCCAAACGTGTCTTTTTTTCTTTTCTTTTCTTTTCTTTTTGGCATTTGTTAATTCTGAATGTATTTTTAACAAAAGTGATTTTTTTGACTTACTAGTGTAATTTGCATTTTAAAAAAATAAATGGAAAAATATAGGTTTCCAAGCTATTTATGCCCCCCTGCTGCTATTCACGACTTTCAGGAAACTTAGAATTACTGCTCCCAGCTGAGCAACAATGCAGGATAAAGAATCCTATTACATTTACATGACGACAATCCTGATCTGTGCAGTGCATGGATGTGACAGCATTGAATAGAAATTGCCAGGTCATGACACCATTTTAACTCTGTCATAGGTAGCAGGTATTTTCATTATCACTGACACTAAAAGGTTTCTTTTACAAGGCTGACTGCAATAGACTCTTCACTTAGAAAATGGGGATTTTTGCTCACTCATCAGGAATTTTAAGCTTATGATAGGTTTACGGTTGCCAGCAGTGTTAAGTATTGCAAAAGTAATCCTTGTTAAGAGGGAGCTATGTAACATGGATATTTCCACTGCATTAATATTCTTTTATAAGCTGTTCATTGTCCCTACTCTGAGATGATGAAATCCTGTCTGCAACAACATTTTTATAAGGCTCACATTTATCAACAACTTGCCTGAGTCATTTAATAAAGGTGGAGCAGGACAGTATACATTTGCAGATACTAGTTGTGCTCTCCTAAAACTAGTACTTAGAAAGAGAGTTCATTAATTATTGTCACAAGGAATTTTTATGCCATAATTAGAGTCTGAGTGATACTTTTCAGTCAGGTAAGGAGAAATGGTTTGTGCTTCACTTGCTGAATTTCAGTACTGGTTGCGATACTCAACTACCATACCACATTTTGACAAAGGCGAGTGCAGCATGTATTGATCCCTAGTGTCTCCAGAAAGGAGTGGCTATTAACTCAGTGTCTGAAGGTTTTGATCATTTGTAGTCTCACCCTCCACTTCAGCACACTGATAGTAAGCAAAACAAAACTCCACACATCATGAATCCTTCCAGCTTGCAATATTTTTATTTCTAGTCCTCTGCTTTCTTTTACAATGCAATTACACAGAGGATGAGGATTTTTCTCACAAAGGTGGAAAGCCCTGTGAATGTTCTATGTGTAAGTCCTACTTGCTTTCTTTCTACTGATGAGTCTCTTCAGCAGAGCTGAGACAAAATTGATAGACTTTTTGAATTTTTCTCACTAATCTGAATCTGACTTCCTCACAGTGCCTGTGGGCCAGGGACAGATGCTAAAGGTGAGACAGGTTTTATTGAAGAGCTGATGCACAGAAGTACTGCAGACAGCACTGTGTCCACTGCTGCTTGGAGAAAGATGTATACTGTTGTTATGCTAATCAGTCTGCTCCAAGCTATGTGCAATATTAAATGTAATCATAATACATAAAAGAAACTGCCCTTTAGACTGCAGCTATTCATTCAGGTATAGAATGGGCACAACTCAGAATGAGCCAGTAAATGATGTTTCTTTCCTGTACTCACTAATATGCTTCATCCCCAGTCAGGGACTGGAGGAATTGTCTGTCTTTAGTCCCATGTCCTGAAAATTCCCTCTCTTAGACCTTCACCAAGAGGGGCTATTTTAACCAGTTGGAGTTGAGACTTTTGCATAGCTGAGTGGGATAGAAAAAAAGACATTGTACTAAATGTACCAAACCCCTGGAAGTGTTCAAGACCAGGATGGATGGGGCTTCAAGAAACCTAGTCTAGCAGGAGGCGTCCCTGCACATTGATCTTTAAGGTCCTTTCCAGCTCTAACTACTCTATGAAATGTGGAGTTTTAACTAGCATCATACATACCTTTGTTGCACATCTCTCTCCATGTGTATAAAAGAAGGCTCTTTTAAAATGCACTCTTCCTTTGTCTCTCAGAAATCAAGACAGATAATGTTTTTTACAACTGTCTTCCAAGTCCTGCCAAGATCACTAAAGAGTTTTTTAATCAGGTCCTACCAAAACACCACCTTTCCTACTCTGTTGAGTAGAAGATAGCCCTTGGGAGTTCGAAATGCCTTGGGATTATTATTTTGGATTGAGAAGAGCATTGTGAAATGTAAGAATTTTTAAAAATTGCTTGTGGTCATTTCTGTTTCAAAATTAAATCTCCCATACATTCTAGACTTCTACATTCATCAGTAGAAGATCTTTGCTGCCATCTGTTACCTAACCACTTTCCTATCCTTGCCTTTATCTTACTGGGAAATAAGTTATATGGAGCTAAATGTGAAGAAGCATGTTCATACTCAGCTTGTGCTCTTCTACAGCCTTCTGTTCTGCCACACAGAATGCTGTTCTATACATATGTAATTTCTTTCTCCCTGTCGCCATCTTCTTGTCCCATTCTCACTCTCCCCTCTGCCTGAACATAACTCCAAATACACGCCCCAAATTGTGTACTGCTCTTTGTCACATCTATTGTTTCAAACTGTTCGGGTAATGACTGTAATGACAGTCATGGAGAACGGTATCTCTGTGGATATGTGCGAAACTGGAAGAGGAAGCACAAAGGTTACATGCATCCCCCAAAGGCCCCAGACTCGGGGAGATACTTAATGGAAGGGTAAAGGCTGGCAGGGTTACAGAAGCCATGAGGTATGGTGAGACCTAGCAGGATACACTCAAATGTGCAATTACATTTCCTATGGCTATAGTTCAGTGAGTACAAAGAGAGTCATAAACATCCAGAGCTACAAGAGGCATAGGTGAACTAGAAGAAAATTCACAGAAGATGTGTTTGTGATCACGTTGACTAAATCAGATTCACATTTCAGTCTCTTCAAATTTGTCTCACTTCGTTTTTTTCTCTTGCAAACATTTGGATCATTGGTTTCTGTACTCACAGGTGAACTTGCTGTTCCTAGAAAGACACGTAAGTATGTGCAATTGCATTAATCTACATAGGATTCTCAGTATTCATGCATCTATGTGCATTTGAGCTAAACATTGGCTCATTCATACACACACATATATACAAGTCTGTTATCTGCATACATTTCATGGTGGGGATAGAAAAACATGTATACAGCCTTTCCCCTTTTCTTAGCTTTTCCTATCCCTCCTCTCAAGGGATTTAAATATCAAGTATTTATTTTTTAGATGGGCACTCTGTATACAAAAATTATAATTTTTGATATTTACTGAATGTACAAGCATGGCACAATCTGTGAACATACTAAATAACACAGTCCTTTCTGCTAAGAGTTTATACATTAAATAAAGTAAGCAAATGAGCCCATTTCAATTAAAAAAAAAAAAAGTTATCACACAGTACCCTTCTGCTGTTAAATTTTTCATTAATCAAAAAATTGGGTGCTGAAAAACTTTAGGAAAATGAGAAGCGGGGAGGGGGGGAGGAGAAGAGGAGATAAGGTGATATAGTTAGTTTAAGCATGCACATATGAGAGTTGAGAAAAAGAATCAGCCAACTATATATGTCACTAGAATATCCAATTAATTTATGATGACTCTGTATAGATGTATTATATCATATCCTACATTTTAAAGGCATATAAAGCAGTAGCTACGGAAGAAGAACAACATCGAAGGGACTGCAAATTGATGCCATTACAAAAGGTTGATGGATTGATTCAATTAATCAGTACGTCATTTCTAAGAGATCTGCAGGGATTTATTTACCAAACACTTACATTGTTTATTTTGCTCTCTGGAGGATATGCAGACTGTCATTTTTCTTCATTATTCTTCTTGTTTCATACATCAATTTCTGACAAATATTTTTATGCTGATACATGACATGTCACGCATGTAAATTGTCCATATTTACTGATTTAAAGCGATACACTCTGAGCTTCCAGTAGCTGAGAACTTCTGTTTATTTCCCTCAGGTCCTGAGAAATACTAGCCATCTATAATTAATATAAAGATATATTTTCCATTTAATCTTTGCTTTCACTGTCTGCTCAATGTGAGAGGGATGTAAGGTCTTGTCTAGTATAATATGTGGGTACCTGCATAAACTTTAGAAAGAAACTTACTATGAAAAGCATTTTGAACACCGTTGGCGCTAAATAAAATACATGTTCCATTTTTGGCTTGGCCTTATATTGTGTAGTTCAAATACAGGAAAACAATACAAGAATGTTTGAAGAATGCCAGCAGTTTCACCATGTTTTCCATAGTGCTAGATACCTTTTCTATTTTAACACTGTCATAGCATGTGCTTCAAAGTCAATACATAGAAATGGCAAAATTAGATCAAATCACAGATTACAAAACAGCAGATTCTGGGCATAACAGAGGTCTGTGAAGCGGAAAGAACTGAAACAGAAAGGAAACCATGCTTTGAAAGTGCTGAGTTTCACTTGGACAGGTATTTTTATTTAAAACTATCTGGAACACTGAACCTCTAAATAAATTTACAAAAACAAACAAAAAAAAAAAAAACCCACACAAAAAATATTTCTCATGTGTTCATTGCATAAAAAAAGAATACTGCTAGGTTGTGGTTTTCAGGAATCTTCAGCACTGGCCAAAATCTAGCCCCACTTTAGGTGTCTAGGAGCAACTTCTCAGGAAATGTAAGTGATCACAGTCCCAGGCACAAGAGCCGTGGCAGCCTGCATTGTGTGACAGCCTTCCCCTGTGGATTTAGAAAACATAACATAGTGACAAAGAGTGAGGAAAAACTTAACACCTTTTTTGCCTCAGCTTTTGATAGTAAGAACAGGTGTTCTTGGGGTACCCAGCCCCTGGAGCTGAAAGACAGGGACAGGAGCAGAATGAAGTCCCCGTAATCCAAGGGGAAAAGGTTAGCGACCGCTTCAGCACTGAGACCCACACAGGTCTATGGGGCTGGATGGGATCCACCCAAGGGTACTGAGGGAGATGGTAGAGGTGCTCACCAGGCCACTTTCCATCATTTTTTGGCAGTCCTGGCTAACTGAGAAGGTCCCACTTGACTAGAAGTAGATAAATGTGACACCCAACTATGAGAAGGACCAGAAGGAGGATCCGGGAAACTACAGGCCTTTTCGTCTGATCTCAGCAGAGGGGAAGGTTATGGAGCAGATTGTCTTGAGTGCCATCACATGACACATATAGGACAATCAGGTGATCAGGGTGATCAGGGTCAATCAGCATGGGTTCCTGAAAAGCAGGTCCTCCTCGACTAACCTGATCTCCTTCTATGATAAGGTGCATGATTACATGAATGATGATGCAGTTCCTTTTGTCTGCAAAGATGATCTGGGGTCAAGAAAGGCAGCATATTGTCACATCATAGATAGTGACAACACACAGGCAATGCTTTCAGAGAATTTTGTGACATACAGCCAGCACCGTTTGCCCCTATCTTCTCATTTTTCTGCACACAGTCCTGGGCAGCCTGCAGTAGGTGGCCATACAGGAGGCACCTTCTAGCCTCAGCCATTCTCTGATTCTGTGATTCGCCTCACAGCATCGTTTAAAGAATGTTTGAAATCATTAAAGAATTATTTAATCTTCATTTGTCTCCCATTGAAAATATTCCTTTCATCTCAAGAGGATGAAAAACTCTTGTTTGCTGTGCTGAGGGAGCCTTGGAATTAACATTTGTAGTGAAAATAAGAGTTTTATCTATTAAAAAAAAAAAAAAAAAAAAACTCTCATGAAAAACATCAGTTTCTAAAATGTATGAGTTATTATTTTTTCCTTCTTTGAGTCTCCTGCAGTTGGCTACCTGGATGAAATCCCAGGTCCATTAAGGTCAGTAGGAATTTTGCTGTTTATTTCAATGAGAATTCAGGATCTCACTCTTTTCAGTTAAGATGTCCAATACTTGCTTTACTTGAAAAACAAAAACCCACAGCAATTACCCTCAATAATATTTAAATGCCCCTACAAAATTTCTGATTTTTTACATTTTCATGCTCAGCATCTCCACAATGTATGGTGTGGTGATATAAAACTTTTATCTATACTTATTTGTGCTGACCTACATAACTTGCCCATTGCCACATTTGTGCCAGTAAAATCTGTCTATCATTCCCACTCTTCTATGTATTTCATTTCATGTGAATGAATATCACTCCAGGGGATTAGCACCCTGGGAGACTTTCTGCAAAACATGAGTATTAAGGAGGAATCAAAGGACATTTCCATAGTTATTTGGCAAATGTGATAGTGGGAATCTGCTACATGACCTCTTTTTCCTTTATAAATAAATGTTGAATATTAGTTGTAACCTATAATTCTCAGTCTAAATATTTCACATCCTTCTAGCTTCTTGCTCAATTGCAGAGCTCTTCAGAGTTGATAAGTTTTCCATTGAACAAACTAATTCACATAACAGAAAGATAAAGCACAACCTCAAAAGATGAGCTAATAATATATAGTGCTTCTAGAAATCCAATACTTTTGCCAAAAGCATCACTCAGCCTGGAGTTTCTCTTGTGTAAAAATGCCTCTCATTCATTATTTCACAGCCTGAAATGTAGTTCCTGACAAAACTCTGTCCAAGTGAGACCCACACCCTTACAGTCACTGATGTGTACAACCTCAAATTCTGTTCCATGAAAGGAAATATATGAGAAACTAGCAGTGCTTCTTCAGGCCTCTTCCCTTGAGCTCATCTTTCTTACATCTGGATGCTTAAGACTGTTGCCCCATGACAGTCTTAGCTCTCATGGGCACATTAGTAACTGCACTAAACTACTGGTGAGTGCTCATTACAACTAAGCAGGTTCTCCATGTCCTTAATGACGAACCATCCAGTGTGGCAGTGGGGCTGTGCCACCTGAGCAGGGCCAGCTGTAGGCACACATGGAGCAGAGAAGTCCTTCAAGCAGGGGCAGCCAGGAAGAGCAGCAAGATATATCTCCCTGTCCCCAGCTTCCAGATCTCTGATCCCGAGAGAGCCCCAAACACCCACACCCTGCATTGGCTTCAGCACCAGCAGTTCCCAAAGGTGACCAATGGGACCATCCAAGAAGCCACATCCTCCTGACACCAGCAGGAAAAGGAAGTCTGGGTCTGCAAGAATGTCTTCCCAGGTCTCTGTTTTAACTTGGATCATGCCTGTCTTGTAAGAGAAGCAGTCAGACTTTTCTCTATCTTCAGTTTTTATATTTTAGGTGTTAAAGCCTTGCTTTGCTTCACTCTTCAGGGACTTTGGACTTGCTAAAGAGGTAGTTCAATTAGAGGAGGGAGTTTTGATGAGTAGGACAACACTGCACAACTTTTGCATTAGGCAGGCAATAGCTCAGGTACACTTCTGAAAAATAAATATTAGATGAAAAAAGCTAAGTCACTATTTCAACTTGAACATATTCAGACCTCTTATGGATGTGAAGATATCTTGAATCACATGCATAATTATTTAGTGTCATTTTATTAGCTTATTAATTTATTAATTAATTATTTTATAATTCTCCATTTCAATGGGGAAAATTTTACATTTTAGAAGTACATTTCATATCTAGAAAAAACAAAGGAAATAGCAGGAAAAACTGGCATGAAAGTGTTATACAACACCAAAGGACTGCCATGTTAATTATCAGGATCAATCTCAAAAGCCATCCCTGAACTCAGACCTACAGACCATTTATACTGAAAAAAACTTCTCAGTCTTGCAAGCCATCAAAATTATGGCCAGAAGCACTGTTTAACTCAAGTTGTTAAGTTCTGTTTAATTGAGTTGATGGGTCACTCCCCAAGATCATTTTCTAGTCATATAGCCTTTGCTGTAGCTTACTCTCTTAAGGTGTTGTGAAATGAAATTCATCATTCAGGTTTTATCCCTGAATCATTCATTTTCTGTACTTTGCTTTTCCTCACTGTATTGTTCATAACAGAACCTGGAGAGAGAGACCAGATGTATTCCTAGAAGGACCTGCTAGCACGTAAAACTACTGGACTTTATAGGGAAATACAGATGGGGAAGGGTCCCTCAGCCTGAGCCTTCTGAAATGTTATGGGGTTGTTTGCTGTTGTAAAGAATTGAACTCAGCACCTCCAGTTGTCCCTTCAGGGACCTTATTTCTGTGATGTCCACAAGGAGAGTTAATCTCAAACCAGAGCCCCAGTTTCACTGAAAATCAACAGATCCTAAACTCTTCTTGGGTATTTAGCTTCTCAGGCCTTTTAGAAAGTCCAGGTAAGGTTCATTTTCATTTTCACATTCCTCCAAAATGGAACAGAAGGACCTTTGAAAATCAGTGCTTTCTGATTTGACTCTGAGGACAGGTACACTTGTCAGGCTAAGTAAATGCAGTAATCTGATTCAGCCCTTGAGTTTCAGGGCTCTATATGTATTAGACTGCTAATTTCAGTGAGATTTTTCACAGTTTGTATGGAGAGAGAAATAGAAACTTCATCCACATCTGCACTGATATTTTTATTTTGCCACTAGTGACTTTTTTTTGAGCTCACGATATAACAGATGCATGCCAGTAATAACAAAAATAGCTGATCTGCAACAGCCCACACACCGTGACAGTTTGTACAATACTTTGTTACCCTCTAACTCCATCACTTCAGAATCCCTTCCTCTCCCATCTGTCCTAAACAAGTGGAGGAGGCTTTTTGCCAGAAAATGCATTTTTTTGAGGTACCTCTCTGGAGGATAGCATAACAACTCTGCCTTAAGAAAAATGTTGTTAGCCCTTCCCATGTGTCAGAAGGGAAGTTGCTAGTAATTATAACTAAGATCTTGTCAGTTATCTGAATTCACGGGTAATTCTCATAAGATCCTAAAGAAAGTGAGCAAACACATTAACAGGAATGTGCCAGCAGCAAGTCACTATAATTCCCTTCCCAGCTTTCTAAAACCTACTGCAGGCTTACAGCAGCCACGGCTTTGTGTCGCAGCCCACGAAACACCTGGGGCCGGTGCAGGCGGCCTGATCCAGGCTAGCAGCTGTCTCAAAACAGGCACATCCATAGCAGGCGAGTGGTGCGATAGCTGATGATTTTTTTGACGTATCTGGAGCATACTGGAGATTTGGACAACAGAGGGAAAAATCTGTCACTCAGGCTCTTTTACCTGAGAAGCTAAGTGGAAAAAAAAGCCCTTCCTAGTCCTGTTCTCTTAAGTGAAACAGGATATGCATTAAAGCACCTCTCTGGCCTCCCTGGGGGTTTCGGCGTAGCTGGTTATATCGTGCTCTTTGTAGGATCCAAAAGGACAGAAATCTGTCTGCTGAGACGCCTAGGTACAGTTGATGTTTCTGCAGAGCCAAGTCTTCCCCAGGGACCGTTCCTGTAAGCCTGGGCACACAGGACACACGTTAACCAGAAAGGACCGCTCCACATGACATCTTCATTACTGGGACCCTCTTGTACCTCTCTGAAAGTCTAAAGGGGCATTCAGGGCAATGAGAGTGCAAAACACACCCATCTGAAGGCTCCTGGGCTTGTTAAAGGAGCCTCCTTCATGAAAAGGAGAACCCAGTCCAACACTCAGCAGGAGGGCAGATTTAAGTACCCTCCTTCTGCAAAGCATTTTATTGTTATAAATAACAACAGGTGCAGCAGCCAATTTTTATTTTTTTTTTCCAAAACACACAGCAATGCCTATTTGGTGAGTGTCTGAAAGACGGGTTTTCTCAAGCCGAATGTGACCGTGGATCCCCACTGCCAGGTGCTGGAGCACAGCAGCTCTCTTATCCTTGCTGGGGTTTGATAGAACTCACATTCCTGCACAGAGGGCAAGAGAATTAGAGGAGAGCAGGGGAGGGAAGAGTAGCAAAGATTAGCAGACAGTGAAGAATGCAGTATAGTCAGTAAAAGCTTAATGAGAGAATCCCATGGTAACCGTCAGGCTTTGGCTTTTGTGTGCAGCTATCTACAGAAATACCACCGGCACGTGTGTGGCTTGCTGCTGACACTTTCTGTTATAGAGAGAAAAATTGTGAGAAGGCATAGATTACCCTCAGGCTTGGCAACAGGACATGAAGCTATGGGCATGGCACATGTACTTGAGCATAGTGTCCTGGAGAAGATGATTTCAAGGTATCAGACAGTACTTACAGGAACCATAGTCTTGTATAGTTAGTTAAAACAGAATATCATGAGCTTAAACTACTTTTAAAACAAATGGATTTTTTCTTTCTTAAAGAAGACTTGCCAATCTTCATATAATCAGCATTGTGAAAAATAACTTCAGAAGCCTCCAACTACATATGTAAAGTTTTCTTTTTCCAACTAGTGGGTTCCATTTAATATAATTTACCAGGTCATTTAATAACTGTCTCTACTGAAAGTCCAGAGTCTCTTCTCTTATTTTCCCACCTTGAACAGCCTAGATTCACCCTGCCTTCCATCCAGACTTTAGTCTTAACTATACTGAAAAGAATGGCATTACACAGGAACAAATTACCAATCTATGCAACGACAGGCTCCGAAGAAAGGTCTTCCAAATCCTGTTGGCTGTGACAGCTGACAGTCTCACTGTCCTTCCTACTGCACTGGCTTCTGGGAGCAGTGATCTAGAATCAGACTAGCCTGAAATAAATGTAACAGGCTTTCAAATTAATAAAAATGTAAAAAAACATTCTGTTATCAGCAACTGAGGCTTGGCACATCCTGACAGCAACCAAGAAACACCATTTGGGGATCATTTCCTATGCCCCACTTGAAAGAGTGGCGTTATGGAAACATCATGAGTAACTGCACTCCAACCGTATCCTGTCATGCTCTGCCAAACTCAAAATCTGCAGATGCCAGCCCTCGCGTTGCTGTGGATTAACTGTGGCTGCACATTTTACATGGGGAGTTAGAGGGTCTCTGTGCAGAACCTGGGAGTTTGGGACACTTGGGAAACTGTCGCTGAGGAATTTGCTCTCCGGCAAAATGTTCCTTCCCATATCCATGATAGGTTTGCAGGCCTGAGTTACACCAGTGAGCCATGCTGTCAGCCTGGAGTAGTTAGGTGTCAAAGTCAGTACAATGCTCAGGTCTCAGGGCTTCTCTGCATCTCTCTGCCACTTCCTCCTCACCTTTGGCTGATAGCAGGGGATCAAACAGTTCTTGTTAGTTAGTAGAGAAATGCCCTGGATACAACCAGCATCTTCCAGGCACTTTTTCCAACCTGAAGAGTAAAATTATTATTTTTCATGGCAGCCTAAAATAGTTCCTGAAATGGAAGAAAATATAATTTTAAAGAAGAGATATTTACTCTAGAAGAGATGGAGAAAAGTCAGAGAACAGTTTATTTGCTTTAGAAATGAGTACAAAGAAATGAAATGACAGCGCACCTTAAAATTGTTTCATGTGTTGGCTGAGTCTTGGGCTGCATTGCCCGATTTGCTCAGCTGGCAAAGCTGACATGACAGTTTCACACTCATCAGAATTAGGGCCTAATTCCTTAGACAGATTGCCTCTCTTGGGTATTGTCTTTCTAAATAAGACCCTAAGCTGATGTAAAAAATCTGCTGCTGTATCTTCTTATTCATAAAGCATCCTTTGGACTGGAAATGCACCCCTTCCTTCATCCCATCATTTGTAAATTTTTTACTTAACTGAAAATTGTTATACCAGCTCTGAAGTTCCTTCTTAATGAAATGCTGTCTATCAAAATATAAACCTCTTATATGCAAAGGAACTTCAGAAACCCAACGAGAAATGGCCTTGGGCAACCTGTTCTCTGTGTCCCTGCTCGGTCAGGGGTTGGACGAGCCTATCTCTGAGATGCTTGCACACCTGAGCCATTCTGTGGTTCAGAGAAACCTGTCTTCTTGCAGGGCAGAAGCAGGCATCTTTGGCAGTCAGTAAGCAGAGCTTTTTATATGAGACTAGCATGGCTTTTCTTACAAACTCATGTCTACGTGCTTCTCTGTTACCTAAGTTTAAGCATACGAAATTGTAAAATGTGCTGTGCCTGAATCACTGCTAGCAGAAGTTTTAAATCAGAACACAGCTCAGTACCCGCCTTGAATGCACAAATGGTGATACAAGCTTTAAGGCAGTAAGATGTTTGGAATAGATAGTACCCCAAATCCTGCCTGTGAGATTTGGAGGATCTTATCACAGCGAGTTGCTAGATCTTGAGCTCCCGTGTAGGTTGAATTTTGCTAGACACCCTGAGGAGGTGGCTGGTGCAGTTCCACTTCTTTCTTTAGAAGGGTACTAGAAGGTCATCAACAGTTAAATAAGGAAGGAAAGTGTTAGAAAGGAGATATGTTCATGGCAGAGGAAGATCCTGAAAGAACGAAGAGCAGGCAATGAACCAGATGTGTATATTTCATACCAAGAGAGAGCCTGGTCAGTTTTATAAGACCAAACCATGAGCTTGCTTACCTAGATGCAGGCGGACACAATTTTCATTTCAGTTGATGTGACAGTGAAGTTCACCCTTTCCATGGGTAACACAAGTGCAGGCAATGGAACATTGCACTTAGGAAAATTGCTGTGTAGAGTAAATATCTCGTATTGTAAGTAAACATCTCTTTGGAGTCTCTGAGCAAAAGCTCTGTGTGCTTGTTTTCATAGTGAAGATGGAGCTTGAAGAAACAAGGTCTGAAGCAGACCTGGTCTGAACCATGGTTAGAATGCTAGGAATTAATATGGTTAAGTCACGGAGAGGAGGCATCTCAGCAGCTGTTGATGTAGCCCCCTTGACTTTTAAGTCTGGATTTTCTGCCACGTATGTATCAAGCTCTGTTCTGTGCATTTATATGTATTGCCACTAGGTCAACCATGGAGTATGTAGGCTGTGGGCCATGTTGCCTGTTTACTCCCAGAGGCAGGTTGCTTTCTGGGAATCACCTTCCACATGTCACAGAGATCATCTGGTAACTACCTGCCGTGCTTGCACTGATACAAGCAGCCCCTAAGTGTCTGCAGTTTCACCCAAAGAGGAACCCCGTATTTGGCCAGCTAACACCCAGCCCAGGGACATCAGTTGTCTCAGCAGAGTGGCTCTGACCCTTAAAATACTGTTTTGGAAGGGATTTTGTACACTGGCATTTTTATCTTTTAATAGTGTTTCTGCTTTTTTCCCCTCTGTTCACTCAGCTGTTTTATTTCATCCTGGCGTGAGGTTTTAGAAAGGGAAGGACACCCTTTTCACAGGGGTTACAGCTTTGCACTTTCTGCTTGCTAGACACTGGGAAGGTCAAATGTTTGACTCCCGAGGTACATTTTAACAACTTAATAAACAAAGAAATAGCACTCTTGACCACCCTGAAGAATCTGCTTGCTGACTTGTGTGCGATTCAGCCAGACTCTGGGACTATGGGCAGCAGTGGCAGCTGCCTCTGCCTCTGCTCATCTGTGTGTGCCTCCATGTAAATGAAACACCAGTGCTTTGAAATTTTTCAAATGTGCCCTGTGACTTACTGCATGAAGCAAGGTCGTTACTGCTGCTTTAGCTGGTGAGCACCACCTTTGTTCCACCCAGTCCAGAGATCAGTGCTGCATTGTCTATTGGAGCTACTTCAAAAATATTTTTGTAGTAATAATCTGGCATCAGGTTAAGGGTATCCTCTAGATTGGTTATCCATTGCTCCTGGGCTCTCTAAAGTACATCATCTCTTTAGTTGTTTCCATAGTGGAAGTATCTATTAATTCATTAAAGCAGATTAGCTTATTCAAATGTTTCAAAAGTTGCTATACATTTTTTTATTACCATAGGAAAGAAAATGATACAAAACATTGGCATGTCTTAACCATGTGTAGTCTTTCATACACATTTGGGACCAGTGAAGTATGTTTGATCCTCAGACTTCCCATAACATCATTGTCAGATTCATAAATCTTTTCAGATGCCTGGAAGGAGTTTTCTTCAGTGTCACTGCTTTCTTTCCTTTCATTTTCCAGTTAACTTCAGTTTTTTCACACTCCAGAAGTCCTGATAGGCCAAGAGAACTTGGTTTTGGGCAAGTCATCCTGACCTATTCTTTTAAAAGATTCATCACATTGATGTTCTCTATTTTTCCTCAGAATTTCTGCTCCTTTTTTTGCAGACACTAGTACATGTTGCTGCAGGAATTTCTCTTCTGGGCCTGTATTTCTCTTTGAAGTCATGCCTTTGTAGGTTTATGATCATGCGGAAAGTCTAGATGGTGCAGAAACTTAAGATTTGTCAAGAATATCCCCTAAGGTTTGTGATCTATTTCAGCTATACTGCATAGTATGTACTGACATGCAGTGACAGTGGTAAATTCTTTTCTATTTGAGTACAATTTTCCTGTGATAGTTCTACACTCTCAATCCTTATGCTCCCAAAGTGTCTCCTGCAAAATACTGCTTTGTCCACTATTTACTGCATATCTACCTTTTTAGTGTTGTGTTCTGAATTTCTAGGAACATACCCTGGAACTCATCCAAGTGACTTGGTTGCTGCCATTTATTATGGTCTAAAAATGATACAGCACCTGTGTTCTCAAAGTTCTCATCAAATTTTCCCAATAAGGTATGATTTTTGCTTTTTATTTTGGGCTTCATAGCAGGGAGCTGTATTCATATGTGCAAGCTAAACTATTGTGATTATCATGGATTTTGACTTTTGCACCAAGAAGATGGAGATTTGAAAATGGTTTCTCACTTTCACTTTGTTTAAACAGGTCCAGAGGTATCATTTTCCAAGGTCTGGTCAATGTAACTCACATAATACCAATTTTCATTTTGCTATGATTCAGTTTTAGATGGCACTCCATCTTATGAGTAGCACTATTAGGGTTTTGTTGAGTGTCTCTATATACTAGACTGTCAAAAGCAAGTACTCCTACTCCATCTAATATTTCACTTTACCCTTTCTGGACTTGTGCAGATGTTATATGAACACACCAGAAGGCATATTCTGGAAGTGCTGTCTTCTAGACAGACAAGTGAGTGTACCGCCACTCATTCTTTGTCCAATCTAACAGTATCCGAAAGCAGACTGCACTTGCTGAAGAAGGCCTGTAAGTGATGTCCTCTAGGGTGGTTAGACTGGGCTTTAGAGGGGGAGACAAGCAAGGCACCCTAAGGGTCATGTCCTTTGTGATCACATAGCCTAGCAGAAGGGAGAAATGTGGGAGCTGCATTGTAGCTTAGGCTCAGCACAGAGAGTCTCCTTAGTTTTGATGATTGGTTTTGATAGCTACAGAAGGTTCATGCTCAGTTATCTCATGCTAGTGTTGATAATCTCAACTGTGGAAGTTTCCTCCTTTTTCAGTTACGCTCATGTGTATGATGCTGTCCTCTATCACTAATGGCAGTCATTACAGCACATGTGCTACTCACTGCGTTTGGAAGTAGCTGAGTCCTTCGAGTCTGGGAGACATCAGGTATCCTTTAAACACACCAAGAAATTCTTCCTCAATCTTTTCTTCGAGTTTATAGGCATCCCGCAGACTATAACATTGATATCATCCTTCAAATGTTCTTAGGAGTGGCTCTGTCATAGCTATCACACAGGCATCAGGATTTCTCCCAATACTTACATCTAAACCTGCATTTCACCAGCATGCCTTCATGACATTATCAGCCTTGCTGATAGAAACTATATGAATGTTGTGTCTTCGACTTTACATTCCATGTTGTTCTGTCTATTCTAGTAGACCAGTTCAGCTGACATAACCATGTGGCATAAGTACATTTCCTCATACTGCCTTGCAGCAAAAGAGAAAGTGGCTGGGCTGTTGCTAAATTCTCCATCCCTGCTCTGCAAGGACCTGGACTGTCGTTTTCTCTGTGCCTACGTTGTGCAGAATGCTTTGCTTTTACATACTTCATTAATACCCTTATCTGACAACACTAGTACAGCTTTCTGCCTCTTCCACCTTCCATAAAAGGATGAGTTGGGGCTGGCAGATATCCTGATATCCTAGACAAATGGTCATTGTCCGCACATAGGGTAGCTTTTTTCTCCTCCTTAGAGCAAGTCCAACACAACTAAAGTTCATTAAAACCACTGAGCATGTGCTGTCAAACTGATCTGTGCATGCACTGCCAAATTCATCTGCACATGTACTACAAATCTGGGCAATGACAGAATGCAAAACCACTGCACAACACATGCACAATGTGTCAGATGCATGCTGTTGATATATCACATTTGTATGCTTCTTGTCTGGGGACTTCTGATCAAAAAAATGCAAGGCCCCCAGACAACAGCAAATTTTTCTGGTCTTGGAACATCAACTGTTTGGCAAGAAGCCCCACCCAGAGCATTTTTCTTTGAATCATGTGACCTGGCAGACACTACATGCTTCCTATGATTGTGCTCTGCCACGTCTCTGTTCTGTTCTGCTTTTAATACTTGGCGTTGTCTTCATAGTTTGTTTCTTTTTTCATTTATATACCTGGCTTCTGGCTATATGACTCTCCATCATATGTTTTTTCATGAAAGATTCTTATGACCCAGGAAGTCATCTTTGGCTTCTTTCTCATCTTCCTCTGGTGATATATTCATTGTGTCCTCCCCTGTCTGAAATCACTCTGTTTTCTCTTAGAGATGCTTGACTACTTCAGATATTGTTGCTTTGTTCCTTCTATACATATTTTCCAATTTAAATTCATCTGATGCCTGAGAACCACTTCTTTTGCATATCTCTCTGACTCTATCTCTTAAATTGTTCCAAGAAGTCTCTCTGCATCACCTTCAGGTTATTTCCTTTCTATTTCTTGCAGAAAATAAAGCCTTGCTTGTATGTGACAAACAATTAGTCTCCTTTCCCAAGGTTCTGTTCTGCTCCATCACCAGTGCTTGTCTTGAGCCTGACTAGACTTTTCTCTTATCAGCACCTTTGTAATTCCCTCCATCTGAACCCTTATGTTTTATATGAACATCTCCAAACTTGGCATCAAGTTATTATTTTTCCTCTACCAAACCATGCCTAAAATACTTTTGCCCTAGTCCTAATGGTCTAGTCAGGAATGACCAATTAGATTCTTCATTTTTTAAGGAAAAAATGTTATTGTCATTCTCTAGTTCAAAACATTTCTGTAAGAAAGCATTAGGCTTTGTGTTGGTAGAATAAGAGAAAAATTGAAATGGCCTACCTGTGCATACATGACATTTCCAAAAGACCACAATTTAGTGAAATGAAGGTGCAATTTAACCAGCATTATGCAAAGCAAAGTCAGTTCTATTTGAGCAGGACTTTTAGCCCTTGACAAATTTCAATTCTTCAATTCAGTGGAAGAGCAGCTCAAACTTTACCTCAAAACCCATCATCCCCAGTAATGTCCTACATCGACACTACCATTAGTTCAAATAAGCCGTTTTGGACCAACTTTTCTTCCAGAAAGATGCACAAAAGCAAATTCCAAATTCTCTCAAAGCAACTTATTAGGAAACAGGAAAACGTGAGCTGAGCAACTCAACTCTGTAGTGTGCTGGTTACTGTTAGGATGACTTAATGGCAGGAAAATAGCTCAGATTTCCCTGTAACTGTGGTAATATGGCCTGTACAGCTGATTGCCAGGTTGTCATATTTAATGAAGTCAAAAACATGCTGACAATTCAGTAATGTTTTCTTTTCAGCTGTACAAATGCTGTGGCAACAGATTACAGCTGTATTTAACAAGAGCATTATAAAAAATAAAAGAATAATTGGAATGAGAGAGGAAAAGAGAGAAAAATATGGAAAATAAATTAATTTAATGAAAAAGAAATACTTTCCACTGCCCGCTGGTTTAGAACTACAATGGCAGAAGAACTAGTCCACAATGTATTCCCCTTACTGGTTTATGCACAAATTTTAAAGCTGTCCTTCTGCTTTTATTTTTCTTTCACTAGAAAAAATAGTAGACAAATGAACTTATGCAAACTATAACTGTTACATAGAATGAAACACCAAACATTTCACCGGGTGTATTTTAGATAAATGTTGCCGTTATTCTGAGTTCCAGCATAACCCACAGTACTTTAATTTTGTGACGATGTGTGCTTTGGAGACCTAACAGCCTGTCTTCAGGTCAAAGACTCTCATGGGTACAAGTAGAAACCTCAGCTCTGATTTGCAGCAGAAATTTAAAACCAAAATTTTGTTAAATCCATTTCTGACTTCATGGAGGCATATTCACCTCAGGAGGTGAATAAAGATGTGCAGTGCAGGTAAGAACAAAGTAAAAACAATACCTAAACAAAAATATTTTTAAAATATCTGCAGAAATTAGGTAAATGTGTGTGTTTGTGCATTTCTGCATTGCATGCATGTTGCAGGGGAGAGTTCATTAATAAATATATTGTAGATGACCCATCTATTAGGAGTAAAATTTATCTCTTGTCTCAGTGCTGTCCAATAACCAGCCAAGTATACAGATCTTTTAAATGGTTGGCAAAATTAAGAAACTTATCCTCAGCATGGAATAGGATCTAGTCTTTATTCTAGTTCCTGGTATAATATGTAAAATAGACTTTGTCTACAGGAAGGCTTGGGATATCTACACCAGTTTCTTCACCCCTGCTTTTCTGGTCCCTTGATGTTGCCACTGACCAGGAAGCGGGTACAGATATCTTCTCAAAAAACTTTCCTAGACAATCTCTACCACCATTAATCTGAGTTCAGGACAGAAAGCATTCTTGGAAGCAGCTGAATAGCTCCACAAAAAGTATATGGCATGTTTGCCCCATGCAGAAGACATCTTTTATTCCAAGACATAAAAAAAATGACCTACAAAGAAGTCAGGATATGTCTCTCTTGCCTAAGCTGCTCAAAACAGCTGCCACACTGTGCATGAGCAGTTTCTGTAAGGACACAAAAAAATTTGAATGCAGCTGCCCAGCCATGTATGCATCATGCTCACAGGTTTAATCAGGTTCTGCATCAATAGTACCATGGCAAATACAGGAGAATCCTCCATTCATTTCTGGGCAGTTACAGTGCAATAAATAATGAAGTAACTGGTTGTACATATTTCAAAATGTCCTAGTTGTCTATCAAGGTCATTGAAATGGAATTCAAACCATATACATTTAAAAAAAGAAAATGAACAAACAAACAAAAAAAAATACAGGATAGACATGGTAACAGAAAATGTTTTCTAGGGCAAGGAGAATGGCCAATTTGGTACATAAATGCAAGGAGCACACAATACAGAAGGAACTTGATTAATACTGTTTATATAAAACTTAACAGAATTTGCTATGTTGTGTTTCCCATTTTCTGTTTTAAGAGTGCTAATCATAAAGTATATTTACAGCAGAAAGCTGAATATTCTCCTTCCATTCAACCAAGCTAGCAGGCAAATTACCGTGCAAGGAGAGTTTAAAGTTCCGGTATGCTGCAATTTGCTATGAATCATACACAGTCTTACTATCTGACACCCTGTAAACAACTATTTTAAAACAACATCAGCAGTAAATACATTTAATTCCCCAAAGACCCACTACAATTGCTTTGCTTAGTGTCAAGGAGTTTGATTCACAAAAGAAGCAGTTGGTGCTTATCTGTAAATCTACTTAGCATGAGAAGACAGGCCATCTTTTCAAGACTTGTTAATCAATTTGATACGGGATTTATTCAACCTCTTTGGGTATCACGGGAGGGAGAAGAGGGATTTCTTGGGCTTTTCTGAATCATCTACCTATATGGTGAGCGCAGGTGACCGCAGGACAGGCCCAGTGCCAGCCCACCACCAGCCTCTGGAGGAGCAGCTCCCATAAGTTCTGTGCTGACAGCAGCAGCAGGTTGCCAAAGGGGCTGGGAGCTCAGCACCAGCAGAGAACAGTCACAGCTACCTTCATGCCCAGGGACGCCTCGCAACCAGCCTGAGTCACCCAGTCACCTCTTTTCTCCTTGCTAAGGGGAAGACATTTGAGGCATGAGTTCAGAGGCAAGTCCAAACAGGGTGCTTGATCTTCAGCACGATGCCACATTTGCTCTGGCACGTGCGTTTCCATGTCGCAAAATAACTTGGAGAAGAGAATGCTAATTTTGGAGTAATCCAAGAGCCTGTTTACAAATCCACCATGTTCAGGTACTTTGAAACTAGTATCTCCTAATACAGTGTCCCATAACATATTTTCTAGCAATGGCTCCCCTGCTATTTTACACAAGATTACGCTACATTTTAATACAGCCTTTGGAAAACTCCATGTTTAAAGGGCTCTGGCATAAATCAATTGGAAAGAGCTGTCACGTTATGTTGTGGCTCAGGTTAAGTAATGCCAATCAGTCAGGCCTCTGACCAAACAGAATTCTGTCATACTCCTTCGCTCAGCGTGTTTTCTGAATTTTCAGGGCATTTTACAGGCATCCATGCTGTAAACTGAACAAAAGCTACATAGCTGTCATCTGCTGGAACTTCAGCTAATTGGTCTCCCTCAGCTTCTGTCTGCCTGCAGAGACATGTACACAGTTTATTTTTGCAGTTTGTGATCACCTTTAGCCTGCTTACCTCAGAAACCAAGGCTTACGCAGGTCTGCAACCTGTGTTTAAGTGAAAACTTTGGACTTTCTTTGAAATAAGATGGCCAGAAGGGGAGAGAGAACAGTTCTAGGTGAGTCCTATAAAGGTTTGGGTGGGAAACATTTCTAGATAGACAGCTAAGGAGGTTTGGAAAAAAGAAAAAAAAAGAGTAAGCAGCTAATATCACCCTTTAGTTTGACAGTTGCAATGCAGACAGATACTAAAACCAGATTTCATTAGTGCTCAGAGAACAATTTCTTGGGACCCTGTGGCATTAGACATTATGCAGTGCCTGAAGGATGCAGCTGGAAGCGTTGTGATACAAGGGTGGTGGCACATGTTGAAGAATATCTTGTGTAAGTTTTGTGTATTGTCAAAATTTTACTTTGCATATTTATTTCAGTAAAAATTTGTTGAGAATGCCATTTCACAATGATGACTTGACTCTTCACAGACACAAGATGCTCAGAACAACCTGACTGTAAGAATAAAATAAGTAATTTCATAAAATGCCTGAATGTTTTACACATTTTAAAAAATTAGTGTATTGAAATAATTTATATCATGTGTAGGATGCACCTTTGTCATTTTATGAAAGGATTTGTTTCACAGCTGCACTGTTATATATGTAGCCTGAACTTGTGAGACTGAGAGTACAATTTTTTTGTCTGCCATCACTCACGGGTCTCTTCCAGTTGTGATGCTTCCCACATTCATATGACCTGCTGGCCATGCTATAAATTGCACCCGATGCTTCTCTAGTGTCTTACTATGACTTTTACTGAATCACATTTTGTTGTTTTCCTAGTCTGATCCGACCAAAGGACATTTTTTAAAAAAAGAAAACCTAAACAAACAAACAACAGGGATAAATACTGAACTGTAATTATCTCCTTTATTTTTATGAGATTTGGAGTCAGGATTTTTTATTTTGTCTTCCTGGTGTTTGCATTTATTCCCAGTATCTACATATATCAGCAGTATGTACAGGATCAATGTAACTTGCAGCATGGAAGATAAAAATGGCCCTGGTACTTCTACTTGCAGAGCAGGCAAGTTGCTCGCAGCCCCCATCTACAGTTCAGGCTGCATAGCAACCTCATGTTTTAACCCTAGAGACTCTCTGTTCCAGTCCTGCGTTTCAGCCAAGAGACTATTTAAATTATTCACTAAGTTGTTAAATAGTATCAGTCATTTATACCTCAGAATGCACATAAGCCTTTGGCTTTGAATGGGGTACATCTGTATTTGCTATCACCCTTTGTTTATGGTGTTGCAGTCAGCTTTCAATCTGCATGACAAGTTTCCCTTTCCAAGTCAATTTGAATTAATTCTGAGATTACAATTTTGTGCGACACCATAATTAAAGGCAGGAGTGCAATCCAAACATAGAGCATCTACAGCTTTTCCTTCACTTGTGAACGCTGAGATTCTATTTTTAAAAGCAGTTAATGACTGTGGCAAGGTGTATTCCTTCCGAACTAAGGCTGCTTGTTGCTTGCAGCTCTTTCATACAAGAAGAAAAGAGGAGCCAGACTCAGCAAATACAAGCAAAAGAAGGCACCTCCTGATGCCTTTTTGGTCTCTATCATTCAGGACAATACCAAAGTGTCACCAATGTGACTCACAACAGAGGAACAGCATCAGCACCTACTGTAGATAGCAGTAGCTGGAATGAGGAAGAGTTATCTCTCAGCCCAGCACTCCAGGCATTTAGACAGACCAAAATGCCTTGCCTTACTAAAATAGTACGTGAAATAAAGAAATGGGAAATTTACACTTTCCATTGTGGTCTTCATTATTTGACTCCAGGTTCTTTTGCACTCAGCATTGTGCATGTGATCTGACATGCAGTCAGGCTCCAACACCCAGACTCAGTGGCGCTGGAGAGCCAAATGTATGAGAAAGCCTCATCAGAAAATGTAACACCAGCAGCCGCTCTCAGGATTATGTGTTAATCTCGTTTGGGGGAAGAGTGAAATTAAATTTGCCTTAATATTTTTTTATACATGCAACAAACCTGCATGGATAAAATAGGTTTCGATCATTAACCGAGTGCTGCATGTACAGTCTGTTGAGACAACAGCTGGGTCTGTTAAAAGACTCAGGCTAGGCAGACTAAACTGCACTTTGTACCTTTGTGTATCAGACACGAATAGAAGGGTCTTCACCCAGTGGTCTTATTGTATCTTCTTGGGGGGTTTTGATATACTTTATCTTGATCCCATCAAGAAATCTTAATCCTGGTTCATAAATGTTTTTTACGAGAGCTAAAAGTACCTTATCAGCTCTTCCCCTTCCTTTCCTTTAACAACCACACAGTTACAGAGTGAATGAGACATGCTGCAGAGGGATTAACTACTTTGACCTGATGGAAAAAGCTGTGGAGTTACAGGTGAGATTTTAATACCTGTCTCTTTTCAGAAGCCTAGTGATATGTCTGCTCACCCTCCTGATCGCATATGATAGATTTATACTATTTGTGGGATCAGTAATTCATGGGATTCACCCACTACCACCTTTTCCATTCCCCCTCTCCTTCTTCACAAGGTATTTTCCACTATACACCATTAAAGTGAGAAATGTATTCTGTCAATGGACTCAAAGTATTCCTTGCAGCTCAGAACAGTGCTAAGGAGCTTAAACTGAAATTATGGGTACAAAAAAAAATTCAGTCACATCAAGATTGGGTCAGGGTTTTCACAGAGAAAGCTACCATTGCAGGCCATGCTTACAATCTTAATTAAAGAACCTTCACACCCACTGTTACTGAGGCTCTCTGTCAGAACTGCCAGCTTCTTGTTACATCTTTTGTCCTTTATAACTAAGAAAATTTTGAAGAGTAGTAGAATCTGTGAAAATATGATCTTAAGCCTTATAAAGTACATGGTACTGAGTACTGAAACAGTCTGCTTACTGATCAAAAATATCATAAACAGACACGGTTCTTGCTAACTGCCTAGTGCCATCTATTGATGAAAGAGTAAAAATTGAAGGCATTTGTTGCAAAATGTATGCAGGCAGCAACCTTCAGCTAGACAGCACAGGAGGGGGGAACCAGCTGCAGAGCCTCCACAGTACTTCTGCTGAGGTTGGGCTTTATGCCTGTTCTTCCCAGACTCGGAAGATCTCCCAGGAGCTGCAAGAGACAGGACCTGTCCTTGTGCTCATTGTGTGCCTTTGTACAGGCTCAGAATCCACCCGATTCCTGGTAGCACTTCTCCCTTTTGCTCAATGTCACTAGGGAATGGAGGGGTCAGTACTCCTTCAGGATCTATGTCAGATGGCAGGAGGCTTTTCCCATTCCACACAGGAGACAGCTGCAGCCATCTAGCTGTGCTTCATTTCTCACCAAGTATTCTTGTAGCCAGGAAAGAAATATTGCAGGTATGAAACAGTTCCAAAATATAAAACCTATTTAAACCTCTGCATAGGGTTTAAGTATCAGTGGAATTCAAAGTTTTTTGCTGAAACGTTCACACACAGAGACAAGTAGTACACCCAGGAGTACCCCACTGGCCCCCAGCTGTTATTCCAGAAGGGCATGGGTTTCTGCAGCTCATTTGCCATATCAGCCAAACCACTGTGGATATCTCAAGCAACATTGGACTCCTGTGTTCGGACAACTGAGTCAGGGCACTAGACAAAACCACCTACGGAGTTCTGTGGTCAATTCTTTGCCCCATATGAGACATCTGTGTTTCCTCTGTTGAATGACACCCTAAATGTCTCTTAGAATAACGGAAGTCTAGATACCAAGCTTATATGTAGACATTTGAATTTAGATACCTTTATCCAGAGCTGAACCTGAGCTCATGCATCCAAAAGCCATCCAGCCACTCAATACAATGGCACTTGTTCAACACCTTTTTTTTTCTTTCTTTGACACGTCCATGCAGTAGCTGCCCTGGCTCTGGTTTAGACACAACAAATACTTCAGTGAATTGTTAAAAGCTCCCATCTGAAAGGTTTTATTTACCTATTAACAAGGGAGAAAGAAAAGGTTTTTCAAAGATAAGCATAAAGGCTGTGGGATTTCTGGTGTACATTTATAAAATGATGTTAGAAACTATTCAATTCACAGCTCTTCCATTCTGTCTCCATCATGTCACAGGATTTGTTTACTGTTGCTGGAGGCAGTCATTGATAGCAGAAGGCTATAGTCAGCTAAGCAGCGGTGGCTTTATCTAAGTGAAGACATCAAAGGACTAAGCTAGAATTTAGATGGTAAACTCCAGAGCAAAGAGACAATTTTGCCATTATGCAAAGCAGCATTCAGGGACTCAAGGCTTTGGGAAGTAAAAGCTGCAACCTAGGAGTGAATGTGTGTAACTGCATTGCTTGAAGTTCTGTGGTTTTGTATAATAAATAATTATGTGATAACTTTTTTTTCTGAAGCGAAGTTATTTCTCCCAGAATTTGCAGGCATGACAAGTAAGTTAAACCTCTCAGATAACCACAAGCGCAAAGGAGGCAGCAGTCCAGGGCATGATCTGGGAGCAGTGTAAGCCTCCTGTGAGAAAGGTATTGATAGACATTGAACTGGGGATGCACTCTGTGTGACAAAGAAAAATCAGAACTGTTTAACTTCGCCACTGCAGTATCTAGAGCCATGTAGAAAATCTTCCTCTGGTGGCAGAGGAAACAAGGCAAGGGCAGAGAGTCAGCTAAAATTCTTTCTGCAATAGCCACATTGAGCATCTGCAGAGTGGGAATAGAGCAGTGGGTGAGCTCTCCTAGTCTGTCACTAACCCAAGTGATTGAATAGTTATCAAACTCCTCAAAACTGGTCAAATTGCTTTGCCGCCAAAACATGTTGTCTCTGAACCTTCCCATTCACCTGGTTAGGCCACTTCTACTAATTGAAAATATTAATCTCTTCATGGCTGGCTTATTCCCACCCAATCTGATTGTGTGCAGTGATGAAATACAACAGATACTTCTTTTCCAAGCTTTTAACTCTGCTTCTGTCTTTGAATAACATTAGAGACTCTCAGTAGGTATGAGAGTCCCATTGAGCTACATAGCCCACTGGGATCATACATAAGAAAACTCTGTCTCCAAGTTTTAGTGATGTGCTACACACAAAATTATATATTTCCAGACCCAGGTCAAAATGAGCAGTTGCCAAGGCAGAATTAGTCTTGTTAATGAGGCTTTCATTCCAGGAAAATAAGAGAAAGTGATTCCTCTTATCTCTGTTTCCATATAATAGGTACTTTTGTATAATCATCAGAGTAGGGTAAAATATTGTTAGTGATTCAGAAGAGCAAAGTAATAAAAGGGCTTGAGTAGCTTGGAGGGAATAGAATGCACTGAACTTTAAATGATACTTAATGCATCCATAAATAAGCTAAGATAGTATTATATACAGCTGATGTAGACTCTTATAAGCAGCACTAAGAAGAAGAGAGTAATGACTCACCAAAAAAAAAGAAAAAAAAAAGGACAAAAATACACATTTGCTCTTCCCCCTCCCAAATCTCAGCAAAGATGAGGAGGGTGGCCTTAAATTGTACCCTCCACAAAAACCCTGTGGTACTTATTTGGTAAATGAAAAGATCTTTAAAATGTTCCTAAAGTTACATGTCAATGTTATGTACTTTTTTCCTTGCTAATACCATGATATCCATAATGTATAATGTATAGAGATATTGTTTTCTTTATATGCATAAATTACTAGTTGTACTGGTCAGAAACACTTTAATGATATGATGTTTTTTTCATTTTATAATGGCTTTTCTCTCAATCAGTGACTTTAGAAGCAATAATTGAACATCTCCAGCCTCCCAAAATTCAGTGCTTTTACTAGAACTGAAATTTGGTTCATATCTTTTTTTCCTTCAGTCATAGCATAGAAAAGAAGAAGAAAACATCGGTGGAGAAGGGGAAGGAAAAACAGGAGAAGTATGATGGGGATTATGTTGACAGAGGAACCCCTGGGTTCCAGTCTATCCTCCGAGCACTCTATTCATGTCATTTGTGCCTATATGTTACACAGCATGAAGTCAGTGAGCAGCCCTTAGAGTGAAGAATGGAATCCATGGGGTTATCCCAACTATTCAGCTCCAACAACACTCTCTTTGTCTTCTGATTCCTGTGAAGCAGTTGCTATTTCGTGGTAACTTCAAGAGAAGGGCTTTAGGTTGTTCTCACTGGTATTCTACCACTCTACAGCCTCGGCCAGAAGTTTCTGGAGGAGAGGGTGTGCTGTTGCAGGCAGAAAAGGGCACTTTTTGTGTCCCAGATCACCCTTTTAGTACTAGATAAATGGGGGTGTTCTCTTTTTATTTGATTTTTAAGGAAAAAGGGGACTAACTAGTGAACTTCCTCTGCAGCTTCACTGGAGATCAGCTTCAGTTTAGCTTCGCTAGGTCAGGCATATGGAGGAGCAGCGAACTTGGGGGTTTCCTGAGGATGATGAAGTGGAAAACGAAAAGCACCATTCCACAAAACTCAATAGTTCATATCTAGTTTTTGCTTAAAAATTACTGACTTAAATCATGTATTCTAGGATAGTTTTAATCATCTGTGAGACCTAGCTGGGATTCCTGGAATGGATACATGGTACAGGAGAGGGCTGGGGCCAGAGAGAACGGGAGGAGGACCCCTAGTCCAGCAGCCTCGTGGCTGCCTTTCCTGTCAGTTACTTGACAAAGCTGAGTTTGGGGTCATTTTGACTGTCACTGTGAGCAGCAGAAGTAACAAGGCCTCAGTGTCAGTGAGCAGCACTGTGGTGGGACCTTCCAGGTCACAGCAGCTTCCCCCCTGGCTTCCAGCACTGGCTGTTTACATCAAATGAGCTGTCTTAGTACTGACCACAACCTGTCCTTGTCAGGACTTAAGGCCATGCATAGGTCAACAGCAGCAGTTACCAACACATGGCAAATCCCAGGTTTTTCATGCCCACAACAAGGCTTTTCTCTGCCTTGGTGCTTTCTTAAACTGAAATGTCACTTTGTAGCTCTTCATATAGATCCACACATACTAATACTAATACTAATATATATAATATATATATATATACTAATATACTACTAATAATAATAGTGAAGTCAGTGTAAGAGTGTCCTACACCCAGGCTCAATGTAGGTGAAGACTTCACTTGTTCAAAGCATGAAAATCTGTTCTTTGCAGTCACATGTGATGCTGCAGCCCTGGCTGCAGCCCTACTCCAGCAACAGAAAACAAGAAGGGAAATTTATGCTTGTAAACCATGTATCACAAATAAAAGCCGTAGTTAGAGGTGCAACTGGACCCTCTATTTTAAACTACGATACAGTCAGAACCCAAATGCCTTATGGACAAATGCTGGAACTCTTAATCTGCAATAGCGCTTCTACAACTAGTGGTAAAGATAAATGCTTCTGTTTCCCTTTTTTCCCCATCAGAGTGACTATTTTCCAAAGGTGATTTCTTTTTTAACAACTTTGCTCTACAGACATAGTGTTTTGTACAAGTGTAATTCAGAAAGATTATTTGAATTGCAAAATGTGTAACATGATGTCTAAGAGGTAATCTTGTTTTAGTCTTGAATAGACATATCTACAAAGTATGCTGTTCTGCAGAAAATGGGCAGCAAGATATGCCTGTTTGCTTGATCAGTAGGTACAAAATCCACTCTCTTTTGCCGTAGGTGAGTACACGGTTTGTAGCTCTGTTGATAAAATTTGTTGGCTTGTGAAGCCGAGTAAGCAAAGATGGTGGTATTGCCATAGCTAGATGTACCCAGATCTCCCCATCAGAATGAGCTAATTTCAGCTGATTAAGCCTAAAGAAAATTTCTCTTTAAATTCTCCACCGAGAGAAAATGTTTTTATGCATCAAAAAAAATAAACTCGGGTGGCAATATGTTTATTGGTATTAGAAATGTCTTTACAATGCTTTACAGTATTTTATCAGTATTTTTTCTTTTACTATACTGCATAATTTATTTTTACTATACTATAAAACTATAGTATAATATATCACCTATATTATTGGTCCCACCTATAGTGATACTGAGGTCTCAGGTGAGGACTGGTCTCAACATGCTATCTTTGATAATTCATGTGAAAAAATCCTCCAAAACTGGTCAATTATAACTCCATCATAATCCCACCAGTACAGCAAAGACTGTTAAGGTTTTAGCCAAATAATTTTAATATTTCACCTGCAGCTGTTATGTTGTATCTCCTTATGGCTTTTCCTTACTTACCTGATTTGATATGCCAGGTCCTCAGCATGAAAAATCTTTTTCCATTTTGGGCTGTCAGCTGTACTGTATTTTCTCCCTCGTTTCCCTGCAGTCCTTTTGTCAAGGTTTTGCAGATGTAAAAAAGAAGAAGAAAAAAAAAAAGACATTATTTCACTGCTATTCTCCATGTTTTGTTCCTCCACACTTTTCTCTTTCTGCAGTTCAGTATAATGGAGAGACCTCTGAGGAACAGTGCAGTGAAGGAGAGCAGTATCCTTACAGATCTGCTGCTACAGAACTGAAACAGAATGTAGTGAATGAGGCTGGCAGTTACAGGAAGGAATAGGGTGGTCTTGCAGGAAAGCGAATTGAACGTTGCCCTAGTTCTGTTAGCTTCAAAGCCAGGAAATGGATTCTGTACCACCCTCCATCACAGAGTTTATTTAAATCCAGTTGCTCACTGCTGGACGCACACTGTGCCCAACATCTTTCTCCTCTGGTTAGTCAACATGAGACAACCAGGGCCAAGCTTGCAGAAACACCAAATGCCAACCTCTGACACTTTCTTCTTCCAACCACCTCATCCTTTGGTGCTGTGTTTCTCACTTTTTCCATCTTTCTGTCAACAGGATAGGTCTTTCCGTGGGAATCCTGTGTTTAACTTTATTATAAGGAGAGTATATAATAATATGTTAGGAGTCTGTCAGTCTGGCTGGAATTGATTTCAGGCTGAGTAATACTGAACAGTGCTAAGTAATGTTGATGCTACCAAGGTATGAGTTAAGGTAGTGCTGGTGGCCCAAGCAGTAGTTGCCTTAGAGTTACAGATACTACCTACTTTTAGCCGTTGTTTGTAGCTGGGACTGCTCCAGAGCTCAGGAGGCACCTGGCATGGGCTCTGTTGTGTGTATCTGTATGTCACACACATAAGCCTCCCATAAAAACAATGGCAGAATAAGCAATGCAGTAAATTGAGATGAATTTGGTACAGAAGAGAAGCTTCAGACAAGGAACAAAAGGCTCCACTGGTTATCAGCTGGCCAGGAGTTTGCCACTACAGTGCTGGCTGAGTGAAGGAAGCCACAGTGACTGAACTGTGTGTGACAGAAAGGTCAGTCTGCCTGGCAGAGGTGGCTTTTGAGGGAGAACCACCAGCACAAAAATTAGCTTCATCCTTTACCTAAGGAATGATAGCTTCCTGATTAAATCCCTGGCTTAATCTCTGATTCTGCTAGGCAAGTTCTGATTGACCTTGGAGTGACAGTGAAGAATGAATTCTGGCCCTCAACTAGTCTAATGCCTCTGCTGGAGCCTAGACATGCAGTTCTTCTCCTGCAGACTTTCAAAGGTGTTTCGAAGCCCCAGGGTGAAGGCTGGCATTTAGCAGAGAGACAAATAAGCATAAACAGATTTTAATAAACTCCCTTTGAAAATTAGTCACTTAGCCTGCTGAATAACCCAGCAGGTGCTGATCTGCATGAGTTTTTGAAAAACTGTAGCTGCTTCTGCCTTCTCTGTAGCTGCCCAGTTTAATAGTATACCCCTAAAGCACTGTGGGGCAATGACTATAAACTCACTACTAGCAATGAACTGCTCAAGCCTGGAATAATGAGCAAACTTTTAAGTCCCTACATAAGCATGCAAGAAATAACTGTTAGAGAGCTGATCAAATTGCTTAATTTCTTGCACTGATGATAAATGCACAGGAGAGGGGGCTGTAGGACCAGATTGAGTTTCACTGAAGGAGCCTTGCAAAACTGCATACCTGACGATGGCTAAAGGATGATAGAAATGATGAGACATTAGCTTGAACTTTAATGGCAGCCATTTTTTTAAAAATGTTTCTAAATTTATTTTTTTTATGTGTAGTCAAAGCATAAGGACTTTAACATCAGTCAATGCTCTTAATCTTACCTGTATGTTCCAACTGCAGAAATAGGTCTTGCAAAGATTTTTAACTGCTTTGTGTGACACAAACACCTTCTAGGATTATGAGATCAGCATGGCGTAAGTGTTGGTGAGTGCATAAGTGGCAGCCAAGTGAAAAACAGGCTACTGGAAATGCTGAGATAGGTCAGTTTGAAAGATAACAACTGGAGAGCAATCAGGATGATTTTACATTCGTGCAGTAGAGCTCTGTAATTTAGAGAAAAAAAGAAAAACAACTTTTCTACCTTAATGTGTCTGTTCTTGCCATTTTGTTGTGTGCACAAAATCTGTTACAGGTTGCTTCTCTTTTGACTTCTTTAAACTTAATTTACAAATAGTGTAACAATAATGGTTGCGTACCCCACGAGTTATAACTTTTGTAAGATTATCCTCTATCTAATTACAGTGGCTCAAACTATGCACCATGAAATAACTTTGTGAAATATATTCTAAAAACTGACCCAGGAAGATGGCTTCAGCAGATTTAAACATGGGAATCCACTATAAATGCTCCTTCAAGTATAAAAGAACTAGTAATAGAAAGCTCCCGGCAACATTTACCAGGAGTACCTATCAAAACTTTATGAATGATCTGAACTATTGCCCAAAACTCCAATATATGTGCAGAGGTTTTGTTTCACACACACAGTGTACTTCGCCAAGTTCATACACAGTTAAACTGAGCTTTCAGAGGCTGTCTTCTGCAGTGTCTGACTTAGACTCCAATGCAGCTTTGGCATCACATTTCAGGTGTCTCTAATTCCATTATCAGAGTTAAACCACGCATTACAGATCTTTCTTGCTAATATTTATGATGTGCTTGGAATCATAGACCTTCTGTCTTTAAAATCATAAAAGACATAAATCTAAATGTCTTTTTCCGTAGAAAACCAACCTTGTGGAATTGTATTTTTTGCAGGTTTTATCACTTTATCTTCTATGGCAATGAGAAGTTGGCACTCTTAATTGAAGGGCTTTGCCAACAATTAATTCACAGAAGTGTTGGATTGTTTTCTACCTTAGAGAGAATACTTGAGGATTTTTTTGCATTTTTTTCCTAGAGACAAGTAATGACCCAAGGTTGCTTTTTATTTGACCATTATATTTTTCAGCCTGTGCATACTTATAGATAACAATACATAATTGTGAGACTATAATGAATGGTTCCATATATTAATTTCATATCTGACTAAAGGATATCTAGCACAAGTGAAATTCTATGCATAGAAAGTAGTCTTGGACCTGCTCTACAGACTGGCAGAAGTGAAGAAAAGTGAGTTTCTCCTATCCTATCCCTAAACAGGGACTGACATGAGAGGGGATGACTTACCTTCCTGTTGCAAGATACTTACTGCTTTGCTTGAGAGAAGGTCAGAACCAGACCAGATGCCTCCCTTTTAGGTGACCAATGTTAGATGAAATTAAGACCCTGGTGAGGACTAAATCAAATCTTATTTGAACTGAAAAATCCCCCACGTATCTTTCTGGTAACGAAGGTAAATTTTGGCTCCTATTTTCCTCCCAAGCCCTATTATGAGACAAGACAAGCTCTGTCGCTGAAGACTTGATTAATGCAGATGCCATGGTTATTTTCATTAAAAAGTACAGTGGGAAGAGGAGCTGTACTCAGCTTTTACATAGTAGGTGACATTAGATAGCTCACCCAAACTGTGGAGGATCCACAACAAAGCGATTCTGTGGGAAAGAGAAAAGGAGGCAGGTAAAGATGCTTGCCTGCATTCCCCAGTTTGCAAAGCGGTTTTGCAAATGGGGCACTGTCCTGGCTGTTTATACTTCTTGAAAAAGTAAAATTCAGGCAACTGATGACAGGACAAGCTGTGGGCTCCTTGCCCACATCTTACACCATCTCCCCACCTCCTAAGACCGCCAGCAGTCTGCTCATCCTGAGGGGCTCCAAATGACGCACACTGCCTGCCCTGATCCCGAGCTGGCCAGGATTCTGTAGGGGAGACTCAATAATCCATCTATGGCTGGCTACTGAATATACCAACATTTTTTGCTGACAATTTCTCATCTTAGGTTCCTTACTCTTTATTTTTATGAAGTCCAATTTATAAAGCCACAGTGTAAACTGTGTACAAAAGATGTTTGCAGAAAAATTTAAATTGTCTCACAGTATCCAAAAACACTGCTGAAATCTCTTGCACTCAATCTCCTGGCACCTCATCTATGAGAACCTTAACAGACACAAGCAAGTTAAGTGAGGGGTGATTTCCTGTATTAGACCAGCTGGTAGAGCTGCAGAAATCAAGCAAGCTTTCAGGCAGAGAAGCCCTTCTTCCCATCTTGGAGAAAACCTCCTGATTCAAAGTAAGGCCTGCATGTCCTAGAGCCTGGGAGCAAGGGCTGTGCATGCCCAAGGCCACAGTACCTTTACTCCAACACAGCCCAATGGGTTTTACTGCTGTATCAGTCAGCCTAACAAAAGGTATTATTTCTTCTTCAAAAATTGCTGCATCTACATTCTTAGACTATCACAATTGTTACGGTGTTGCCATTTGTATAAAACAGAACCCTAAATCATCCCACTAGCAGGGAGCAATTTGTTCTCTGCCTCGGTCTCCTTTTGTCTTTCAGTGAATGTAACCCTGTCCCCTATTGGCCACGTCTGAATCCAATGGATGCTAAGGGAGCATCATGGGAAATTAAAAGTTTCCTTTTGGAAATACTTACCCTCAGTGATTGTGCAGGCTTTGTTTTCCTCCCTCCTCCAAATAGCAGCTGCTGAGAATTTTAAATGTCTCTTTAACCTTCAACATTTTTACATAGTTCTTGCATTAAGGAGAGGAAGAAAGAAGGCAGGAAAACAGGAAGGAACAGCAAGCACTATGCTGTCCATGCTCATGGTTTATTTGATATAATGCTTGCTGTGTACCAGTCCATCTAGTCCATTCTACTCTTGCCAAAAGTAGTCATAGAGGATTGCTCAAGGAAGAGTAAGAACCTATGTGCAATGCATACATCTAATGCTCATCCAGCCATCAATTATTTCCAGCTTGGGGACTTTCAAGGCTAGATATAGCTTCTATGCATTTAGTATCTCTGCTATGAACTTGGTCCAGATCCCCTTTTAACATCTACCTCTTGGTTGAGAAATTACATCCATATCTCACAGTGGAAAGAAACACCTCCTTACTTCAAGTGTACATACATTGAATTTCATTGGTCATTTTGTTGCCAGCTCACTCAGCCTTGTGAAGTCTTCCTGCATCCCACAGTTAGCTTTACCACCTTGAACAAATTAGGATCATATACAACTTTCCTTCACCGCTGATTGAGCTATGGTTGCCTATGAATATGTTGAACAGTAGAGAGCTCTAGATGGATCTGAACTACATCGGTAAAGTCCTCTTGCCTTCAAGGACTGGCTGTTTCTTCCAATTCTTTTTCCTATTTCTAAACAAGTTTTTAATCTTTTCTCTTCCATGGTGGCTATCTACTTACTGTATTTTAGATGTTTGGTCTGCTGCTAAACCAGAATATATATGGCAGTCAAAGTAAAAGACAGCAAGGAGTACACAAGCAGGTATGCAAGCACAGGACCGCGGTGAGATGACAAGATTGATAACTTGGGGGGCAAATTTTGGACCAGTATTTCTTTTTTGATTCCAAATGCACTGCTGAAACACAGAGCAAAAGTCTTGCCCTGGCATGCCTTAAGGATGGCATCCCTCTAAACACTCCATGAAACTGAGGGTTTAAAGCTCCTACTGGGCCAGAGGAGAAGCCAGGGTAGACTGGGAAGACCCTTCAGCATAGGAAACAGGTCCTGGTTTCTCTGGGATACCTGCAGTGCTGCGGTGCCACTGGAGGCAACCGAGGAGGGGTGTTGCTTGGGCAGAGTCCTCCCAGAGCAGCTCTCTGGGCAGTCTCATGGGGGCTGACCGGGTGTGCTGGAGTGGAGGAGCATGGCAGCTGCAGCTGAGGTAGGTTTCTTCAGAGGGCCAGACCTGGAAATGTGCTAAGCCTAAAATCTGCTCTATTTTCTTGCTAAACGACCTGCTTCAGGCTATTCTAGAGTTGCTCAGCAAATCTTTTGTCCAAAAGCAGCTGGTGTGATTTCTGCACCACCCTGGGGTATGGAGCCTGCAGGGAGGCTCCTCTCTGCAGCATTGGGGACATCTTCACCTCAACTTCTGTGGGAGAAAAGAACAAAGTTATTTTGGGAACTGAATAACAACAACAGGTTTTGTCTCCTGTAGAAATAGTGCACAGCATTTGTCTCCTGACTTGCTACTCTGAGGAGTGGACTTGCACCTGGACCCCCCAGCCATCCCCCATGTAAAGCCACGGGAGTTGTTCACAGCCATGTTCCTGGCACTGGTAAGCTCTGGCTGGCCCAGGCCTGGGTATAATTTTAAGAGTAGTACCAGGCAGGGTCCCCTGTGATATGAGAGGTATCCCACAGGTCTCTGGTTCTTGGCATTTCAGGGGGACAGCTAGGTTTGCAAAGCAAGCTCTCACCATGAGGAAGTACAGATTGCTCCTGAGGAAAATTCATTAAGAACAAATCCTCCAAGACCCTGAATTTCTTCTACCAGCACCAAGGAAGGGCTAGTACTGGCAGGCATCAGGCAGAGCCAGTTCTGTAGGTGGCACGTTCAGCTATGGGCTGAACTAGGTGCAGACAAGTGTTTCTCTGTGCTAACAGAACTTTTGTGAACCAGGGTGACAGCTATGGTTCTTTCCAATGTTTAACAAATACAGCAATTAAGAATCGCTCGTATTATGTTTCTTGCTTTACAAATTGAAGAAACCAAATTAGGACATTTCCACCTAGGGGCAAAGAAAAATAAAATTAAACTATGTTCTTTCTTTCCAGTGATGTAGCGATGATTTTTTTTTTAATAAGACAAACTGGTTGTTTGGTAAATACAAACTTAGGTAAACTTGAGTATTTGATACATAGCAATAAATAAATAGCTTCTTCATGGCTCCACATTGAAGTAGACAAAATCCATTTACCCCTGTTTCTTCTTGACTACTTCATGGCTCTTCATCTTGGCCTCATATTCAATACATAGTCAGATATTTTTCACCACAGACCTATTTCTTTCTTCTTATTCCATGGCTAGAAGCTCGTCACAAATTAATTTAGGTACTACTACTGAATTTCACAGAGAATGGAAAAACAGACAGAAAACTCAGATTACTCACCATTAAGTCCCCTCCAAATAATTTGGCAAAAGCATTCCACATTTTCTGTCACTAAATAAACAGAGAGAAGCCAAACATTTTTAAGTTTCAGTCACTAGGGACCCCCAGTGACGTTAAAGCTCCTGGAATGTCATTTGACCGGTTATAGCGAATGGGTTGCTTGCTTTGTCTCTGGATGGAGCTTCTCCTTTAAATAAAATAGTAAACAATAGTCATCACAATTCTTCATAAAACCTTCTAAAATGAAATATGAAGATACTACTCTCTTGTGTGCTTTTGAGGGTGTTTAGCTGGATGTACAAAATGGAAAATTTCCCTACAAAGCAGAGAACACACCAGGACCAGCAACTGAAAATCATCTATCAGATCCTAACTAGTACATCTTTGTAAAAGGCACTTATAGGAGAAAAACAATAAAGGAAACCATCCTTCCTCTGTCTAAATCTCTAGAAAAGTAGGGGGAAAGAAACATCAATTGTATCTGCATCAGGGAAAAAAAAAAAAAAAAAAAAAAAGGTGCAGTACTTGTTGCTTGTGCTGCATGAATGGTGGTTCAGAAACTGATGTACCAGGGGGGCTGCAGACCTTTTCCCTTACACTATCCCTAGTGGTTCATGTAGTGTGTCTCCCATCACAGAGTAAAGTGAGGCTATAGAGGTTCACCTTGCTCATCACTCAGATCCTGGCTCTCTCTGCTCTCTGTACCTGGGAGGCTAGAACCTGCCACAGGGAAGTGATCTGCAGGCTGATCCTGCAGAGCAGGAAGATGGGAAAGTCCCCAGTCAGGAAAAAAATTTAAGGAAATTTACAGTCAAAAAAAGCAAAAGGACTGAAGAACATTTTTAAGCCTCATTACCTCCAATGAAAATTAAATATGTGATTAAAGGTAGGCGCATAATTTTGTGAATAAGAATTCTTTAATGACCCTTAAATCTACAGCTGCTCATCAGCATTATCTAGAGTGTAACCAGAAATTATTTCCAGTAATCTGAGGCTAAACTACTTGAAAATTAAACTTTATCATGAGCAAGGGACAATGATTCATGTTAGAAGTCTACAGTTCTCTCTCTTCCTGTCAGTCAAAACTGAACATAAATCTTCCCCTTGCACACACAAAATCCTTAAGGGTTTTTATTTGTTACTTTATTTTTAAAACTAGACAGAAGTTATTTAATAACTATGTTCACCTGGATCAAGACTTCATATAACCCTCTTAAAAAGGTATGGTCTCATAAAGTAGTAGTCCAATATGCAGAAAGGGTATTTTTTATAGCTTAATTGAGAAAATCTATAAAAGAAAACCTATGTAACCTTAAAACATCAGCAGCAGGTACTGCCAGCTCTCATCCCGCTTCATGCTGCTGTTGTACCCTGCAGTGCCCATCCACCAGAGCAGAGTCAGCACAGACACAGCTATTCCACAGCACTGCTGAGCGAGCCAAGGGCCACCTGTGGGGCAGGTGGCCAAATGGACAATGCCCAGAGGTGGGCAGCTGCCCAGCCCTGGTTCCACATCCCAGTGGTGCGTGAAAAAATACACCAAATCACAGACCCCATATTTACAAGCACTGTTAGTTAACCTGGCTTCTTATTCAAGTCAGGTCTTTTCAGGGTGTTTCAGGTTTTTCTCACTATTCCCTCACATACTTGTTGGAAGTAAATTGTGAAGGGAAAAATCCCTGATCTTTGCCAACTAGACATGCCATAATTATACCAGATTTTTATTTCCTTTAAAACTGTAAGGCAGGACTAGAAGTGTAGCTCTTCACTTTTTTAATTGTCTCCTCATCTCTAAGCTTCATTCACCTTCTGAGATACAGAGATCTCTAAATAAAACAAAAATTTGCAACAAGATTTCAAAATTGTGTTTTGATGTTTTTCAATAAAATAAGAAAAATCTAAAGAATGTTTATGTTTTTAATATTTCTTGCCTTTGCCCTTGTACTCCACTTCTACCTCTTTTTACATTGCATTCTGAAAAACAGAAGGAGAAAGCTGCACTACAGAATGACAGGTCATTGGTATTTTTGGCTCTTCCTAATTTGCAAATTGAAATGTTTTTATTACTTTTAAAGAGAATTTTATATTTTCTTCTGAAATATTTATCATATTCTACAGCTTTCTGCTCCATAGGGTTGTACATTTTTATACTGACTTGGTTTTTCCCCAAGAGTATCCTTCTAGTAGTTCATACTTTAAACACAAGCTATCAGGTTTACAGCCCAAATATCTTAAAGCAGGTCAAAAATGGTTTTGGCATTGGATAAATTCCAGTATTACTGGAAAGAAGAAAAACACACCCAAAAAAAATTAAGCAAATAATGATTGTACAATCTTTTTGACAAACAAGACAAGGCTTTGACCATTAGTTCTTTGTCTTTCTAAATTACTGTCATGCTGGAGATGCCAGACTAGGAAATCAGATCTGATTCTCCATATGCCAAGACTGGCAAAAGGCAGAACACAGCACCATCATTTGATTTTGGTAAATTTTATTCCATCACTGAAGGCCTGCTCTGTCCCTTCTATGCCCTTCTGAAAGACTGTACAAATGGGAGATGGAGACCAAAAGATAAATGTAGAATTATGGGTTTGGAACAAAACATAAAATCTTTCTGTTTAGGTAAACTCCTCTCCAAAACCAAAGATTTTAAAAAATAGACTCTGGTCCATTGTACCAAAGTAGCAATGTCTCTGAGCCATGAAATTGGGTGTAGACCTAAATTTTTTCAAATCTTAAACATTTTAACATACAGCATTGTGGATCAAAACTAATGCTACAATGGAAAACTGCTTTTGATCTTGAGCTGTGGTCTCTCATTACATTCAGCAATAAACACACGTGACCTAGCTGCCAGCTGAAGGAGCTCTTAGCCCTTGAAGGAGCATATTCCCGGTTTGAAACTGCAGAATGACACTACCATGCATTGTGCTTTCTTAACAGCCACTCCGTAACTTCTACTATCACATGCAGTTAATAGATTTTTTGCATAAGCTCCATGTTGATTTTACACAGGGTCCTACATTCACAAAAGGTTTCTTTTCTAGTAAACTGATGCATTTTACTGATGATTTTGTTTACAGATCTCAAAGCCAGAAGGGAAGGGAATTCAGCTTTGTAGGTACTGACTTGGTAGGTGGAGGAAAGATCTCATGCTGAGTTTTCACATATTGTTTACAATATAATCTAGAAAATACTAACCACAGTACTATGGATGTATTAAATTCATTTTTTTAAAAATGTTAAACACCTCTATGTTTGGTTTCCTCTAGGCTACAGCCAAAGCTATTTGAACACTTTAGGATTTGAAATTATAATACCCTCCTGTCAGCAGTGGAAGCTTTTTCCCCTAGCCCAGAAGAGAATTAAAGCACTTATAGTAGTTCCTTACTTTCATGCAGAGCTTAAAGCTGATCAGTGGAGGAACAAAAAAATATGAGTACTACAAGCAAAATCTGCAAAGCAAAAATCTGTAGCAGACAACAACATAATCACTTAATACATGGCAAGATATCAGAAAGGAGGATAGTGTCCTGGAAACCTCCACTTTCAAAAATGGAGAAAGAAAACTGAGAAACAAAGAGATCTGTACTGATAAAGTCACAGAAGTGGTGATTCAGGAAGCAAACCTGTACTGGAGCAGAGGCAGGACTTCCAGAAAAGAGGGGCAGAACAGGCAACCTACTTGTTTTCCTACTGAACTCTCTGCAACAGGATTTCCTCATCACATCATGTGGAGCCATATAAATATGCCCCCTTTGGCTACGTGACAGGAATCATTTCCTCCACTGTGCTTGCAGGGAAGGAAAGCAAAAAAGAGAGGTCAGGATCTTGGGGATTTGTATTAGCAGATAGCACTTAGTCAGGAAAGGGATAAAGATTACAGGGGAAGTGGTGCTATTGGTCTGTAATTCTTTTCTGTCACACGTAGTTTTTATATTAATCATGAGAAATATGTGGAAAAATTTAATCTTTACTATTCTTCACTTTCAATTTCTAATTGGTGCTTAATGCAGAATATAAAATGACAAAATGTATCTACAACAAGTTCATGACCTGCAATTTTGTTAGTATCCACAAGTGTGAAAGTAAAAATTTCTCTGGTCAAGTTTCCAAATGTTTCTGTGCATATCTCCTCCCCAAAGAAAGAGACATTGGAAAACAGGCCTTTTAAATGATGGTAAATGTATTGGCAAGCCTTTAGCTGTGTTCTCTCTGCTTCACATATTTAAATATTGCAAAAATTAGATAGTCTAGCTTCAGTATTACTGCATGTTGTACCACATAACCAAGGAGATATAAAATGGTACGACTCTGTGCCTAGGTCATCTTTTCACTTTCTGAACTGAAAGTTTAAGGCATTTATTTTCAGCAGTGTAAGAAATTAGGACCTTGCCTAAATAAAAGCAAGGCAACAGCTGCACTGGAATGCTTTAAGTCCTGTAACCCCATTTGCATGGACATAGTATTGACAGTGTAAAGGCTTAAGCTTCTCTGGTTTATTCACAAATAGGAAGAGGAAAAGATTGCTTCAGTATAAAAGCATCCAACATATCTACATCTACATTAGGAACTGCACCAGTATAACTCCCAGGTGAAAAAATACACAGCAAGTAAAGCTGTTAACCTGGAAGAATCATGTAGGCAACTTAATAGTAGACCTTAATGGTCTGTTGCAGGAATTGCTGTGATTCTTCCTGACAACAATTCTGTGTATCTCAGTGCTCCAGCAAAGCTGGGACCCTAATTCACGCTTAACACAGTCACACAGAAAAAGCCCAGACTCCTGCACCAGCACCATGCCTAAGCACTCAGGAAACATTAGCAGTGCTTTTTTTAGGTCATCAACATGTGAAGTTTCACTGGTTACAAATGGATTCATAAAAGCCAACAACTCATCTAATAGGTTTGGGACTTATTTCCTACCTATGTAATATGTACAGAGTAGACATACTGCATGTTAGATGGGAAAATAACTTTTAGAAAAGCATCCATCCTTGAAGGCTTAAACATTACAAAATCTACTATATCTGTTGATTTAATAGTAGGTTAATTTTTATTATATTGAGACATTTTATTTGAAAAAGAATAACATGCTCAAACTCCTTTGTATAACTGCTCGGTCCTTATTGTTAGTCACTATATTTATTTCCACCCTGCTCATGAAATTATTGAGTAATGGCAGGACTCAGACTAATCCCTTTAAAAGACTACTGGAAACAGCCCCACCTGACAATTCTTCCCTACTGATAATTACTTCCTGATTTCAGTTACCAGTTTTTCATGTGTATTACTTCAGTTGCAGTGTGATGCGTTTTAAAACAAGCATAGCATGCAGCATTAAGATTAACATTTCACCCATTTTTAAATATTAGTAAGTAGACAATTTTAGACATTTTTGACCAATATCTTGTCCCATTGATATGACTAACAAATCTGGGAAGACATTATCTAGAGATACATGATGTTAATCTATGCTGTTAACTGATTTATTTAAATAAAAGTGTCTTGGTTTGGACATTGATTCATTGCCATTGACTGAGGTTATACCAGTTTTCCTTCAGCGGCTCTGAATTACATCAATTTAGTTTCACTGATTTAAAATCATGCTGTTAGGGCTGTGTTTAGATCAATTCTTAGCTTACAAAAATTTACCGTACACCTTATAGTTGTGTCATGAAGGAACCACAGATAAATGTTTTCACTGGAAAATAAAAAGTACTCAATAAATGCACTTCATTAGTATTGGCAGCATAAAGAAAGAGTTCCGTTGTTTCACATATGAATTGCTCAACTAGTAGCCTTCTAGCAATAGATGCTTTCAGATGTGAAAAGTTTATAGGTGATAAAAACTCAAAAGAAAAATCTGATGGCAATGGCATGGCTATACAGTGATCTCCCACAGTCATTCTCTTTTTATTTTTACCCTCTCTTCTACAAGCAGATCAAACCACTCCAAGTAGCAGATGAAGTGACACTAAGTCAAGCAACTGGAAGTAGTCAGATATCTTGTGATCTAATTAATTAATATAAGGAACACATCTTATTGCAACTATATTTACTATGTTTTATAAAATCTGCCATTGTTCATGTAAAAGTGAAAGACACTGAGAAATATGATGATGAGAATTTTCTCCACAAGAAAGTTTGAAGTTTAAAGTTATAACAATGCTTTATATCCTGATGCTTCAAAGCTACAAGTGAGTTAGTCTCGGTTCTTGTCCTCATGAATAGAGAGAACAGAGAATAGAGAAACTTCAGCTTCCCAGCAGACAGGAACATGAGAGGCTCCTTGGGAAGGCTCCTGTGATAGCTTGGCATTTTTGAGATTTTTTTTTATGTTGCTGATAAGCATGCCAGATCCACAAAACAAACTGCAGAGCTTTCGCTGCAACCTTGGCTAGCTGACAGTCTCAAATTCTACTTTGACAGCCTAAGGATTTTGTTTTCTGTCCAGACAGTATCTTCAAATGTTACATTTTTCCTTCAGTTATGTCTCCCTAGGATAAGAGGTTTATTGATGCCCTTTCATTACCCCAGGGATTGTTTCAACATCTCTTTTTCTTTTTATAACCCCATCCAGGACTTATTGTGTAAACCAAGCAACTAACCTTATTGTTAGAGCAAGACGTACTAAAATTGTTCCTAAAATGACTACTAAAAAACAACTTTTGTAGGGAGAGTGCAAACCATTTCTCACCTATATTCATCAAGCTCCTAGCTGAACTTTTCTTTTCCGTAAAACCAGCTTTCTATTGCAGTCTGCAGATTCCCTTAACTGGCCTGCACTTTTTAATATTATCATGTTTGGCCTGTTTTAAAACAAGACATGTCAGATAAGAGAATGTTGGAAAAGACTTAGAACAGCTCTTTCAAGGTTGCCAAGCACTACATGCAAAAAGACATGTGACATTGTATGCAGACTTATTACCGGCATGCATAAAAATGCATGGTGTTTTCACCTGCATATAGTAAATCCTAAGGAAAAATACATGCCATCCACCCAACACTTTTTTCAATGTATGCAATGATGTTGTTAAGAACCAGCCTTCAGCTTCACTATGGGGGAGCAAAGAATGTCCCATGCAAACCAACAGTGCATAGCAAAAAGTGAAATTACCTTTCAAGGAAATCATTTCACTGGTTCCCTGTTAATTGCTATGTCTTAGCAGCTCTTCAGAAAAGACGTGTGACCTGATTTTGTATTACATCTCATATTGGATGTGTACTGCATCAAGGAAACTGCTAAGTTTTGGTCAAGGCAATTCACTGCCTGTTCCCAATTCTGATGCTTCTCAATCCCCATTGCAGTATACCATAGCCAAACTATCTATACAATAATCAATACAACATATAGAATAATCAATACACCACCACTTTAATTCTGCAGAATCATCAGCCTCCTTTTTCCATTCAACTGTGAAGATTTTCTGAGCATGGCACCTCTACAGTGAAGTTAGCCTTACGTGCTGGAAAACACAAGGAATTTGCAAATTAGGGTCAAAACCATTTAACGAACCTTTATTTTGACCCACAATGGTATGAAATTGACACCATCTTATCCTGCAGAACAAGTTACCAAGTGTAAGCAGACATTACTTCTTGTGGCAGTAATATAAATAAGTTTATGAAGAGGAATTATGGTATTTTGCTCCTTTTAGTGAACTAGATTTTCCTCTGGCATTTCTTTCCTTGGTAGAATTGTCATGCATGTCCTACCAAAGATATCCTTTGGTACACAGGTAAAATCCCACTGGAAATCTGAACACATTATCTGTGCAAGGGAAAATGTTTAGATTCTTGATGTCTTACATCAAGAGACTGTAAGGTTGAAGGTGGGTTAAGCTCCTGGTGTTAGCTTACGTGTGTAAAACCTTAAAAGCACACACATGTGCTACTCAGCAAAGACTACAGCCCAGCATCAAAATTCTCATGAATGTGGTGTTCCCCAGACAACAAAATAAAAATAGGGAGAAGCATCTGAACATACAAAATTTTACTTTTAGCTATAAAATGTGTTATTAATTAGCTAATTTCCCATGACGCGCTGGATGTTGAAATGACTGCATTTTGTCTGTGGTATGGCAATATCTCGAGTCCTCAGCCAAGACCGGGGGATTCACCAGGCCACATGATGCCGCAGCTGCAAACTCTCCTTGTCACACATGGCTTACAGTCTAAATAATTGAGACAGGCAAAGGGTAAAAGGGGAAACAGAGATATTGGAGTATCTCGTCCAAGGTCACACGGTTGGTCAGTCACAGAGCTGAGATTAGGAAGGGGCCTCCGGGTCCCCACTCCAGTGCCTTCGCCACGAGACCGAGCTGCCCGTCCCTGCCCAGCTTACGAAGGCAGCTCGATTTGTTAGAGCAGCTCCTTGCAGAAGCGATAAGTCACAACAGAGTCACAAAGCGTGTAATGGGAGCCTCTGCCGATAACAGCAGGGTTTGTTGAATTACAGAGACAAGCACAAGGAAGCCTTCAAAATGATTCTGAAATTTGGCTTTAAGAAGCGTAATTAAAAAATAGCTAATTTGAATAGCTCTGTGTATTCCCACTGTCTGATCAGGTTAATTACTTAATTTGATTACTTCAGAAATCCTTTTAAATTATTAACATTGTAAAAAAAAAAAACAACAAAGACTAGTACAAAATGATAAAAGCATAATTTGATAATCCTGTAATAAGGGTAGACAATTGTTTTAACAAATGTTCAACTGCTTTTCAGGCCTGAAGCTAAGAAGGAAAGCTAGCAATTTGCACATCAGAGAATTACAATATTTTTGCAAACGTAGCTGCTAAGTCTTTATTTTACAAAATATTCTATTTGTGTCTCATTCTGCATAGCTAATTAAAACAATAATAGCTACAAAATATATTTGCCCTTCAGCAGAATTTACTCTTACTGTGCTGCTGTCAGGTAATCCTGTGGCCAGCTATTACTATAAAAACAACTTCAAAGGCATATTAATAAAAATAATGCGGTATGAGGGTTTCTTTCTTTGGGAGAGTCTAAAAATGCTGATGTAATTTGGAACAGTCTCACGCATGTATGGCTGCTGATGGTAGTAAATAATTTCAGCTTCCTCAACGTGACTGCAGCACATCCAGGCTGTGCACCAAGGCATTGCATTCCAGATGAATGCTAATAAATGATACAGATGTTGTCTGCTGTTAAGGGGAAAATCAGTTATTGTGGGATACATGGGGCATACCTTGATTTAGGTGTGGTTCTGTTCTCACTAACAGTGAATAAACCCATGTGGAGAAGTGATCTATGGTCATGAGATTCCCAGCTCAATTTCTCAGTTTTAAGATCAGGATCTTCACAAAATATACTGCTGCTCTATGAAAAGTTTATTGTTTAAGCATCTTGCTTCAGTCACGTGGTTCTTTGCATTTGCTGAAGATGAACGTGCTTCCCAAATTAAGAACCCACTTGACAAGAGGGATGATAATGTGATAAGGAAGTTGAGGAAGAATGAAAGATTTGAGTGAAGAGAAGAAAGGTGTTTCCATCAGCTTAATCTATTGGTAAGTCTGGCCCTCAATGGGAAACTGGATTCAGCAAGATGAGGAACAGAAACAGAGTCATAAGTTTGTCTGCAAAGCTTTAGGCTAAACACAGAGCCTTGTGGTATGTTAAGGAAATCTGTGATAGGAAAAAAGAAAAAGCTACTAAAAATTAGCGATGCAGGTAGAGAACTAAGAAAAAACAAAACAAAAAACAAAACAAACATCACAGGTGTAAAGGAGGATTTTGGGATTTTGAAGAAGCATGTAGGATACATCATTCCAAAACAAGAGAAGCACTAACAAGGATGCATCAAGGTTGTAGGTGCCCTTTAAAAGATGACTTGAGATATCAATAAAATCTGTTTGAAAAGATCCATAAATTTCAGGAAAGCCTTTTCTCTCTAGATGTGGACAATAAGCACGTATATGGTCCAAAAGGTTTGATTCATTTAAGCAATCCTTTCCCTGCTTGAAGAAACTCACATAGGTGAATATATCTAGCAATTCCAGTGATGTGTAAATGACTATGCTCTCCCCAAGGTTTCTAATGAACACATATGCAAATCCTGTCTATTGGAATTTCTGGAGATGCTTTCAAGATACATAGTTATATTTTAAAGGTTGTTTCCATAGTGCTAGATTAAAATAATGGCAAGGACTGTTTTCAAAATAAATAATGTAACAATTAAACTTGACACACGGTTGTTCTTCCTGATTTAATTAGGATGTTTGTAAGAAGTTATTCTAGTGCATGCCTTGTTCTAACCTAAATTTTCTGTAGAACATACATGGCTCTTTCACCTCACAAGAAGAACAGAAGCCAAAGGAGATAACTATTTTCCTTCTAGCTGCACAAACATATTTCATAACTACTAAAACCAAGTACTGTCAATGATACTTTCGCTTATGTACTATAATTCAGACACCAGGAGGATTTTTCTGGGTGAGTTATATGACTGCATCTTCCTTACCACCAAATAAGTTGTGCTGACATATCCCACCTAAATTCAGAACTGCAGATGAAGGAGAAGCTCTAGGAATTAATTTCTCACTGGACAGCCCCAGAAAACTCTTGTCATTACTGCTACTCCATTGCCACAAGCTTTTGTCACAGAAGCTTAAAATTATTTTTTGTTAAAAACTCTCAAGCCAGCATAGTCAGTTTATAACTTCTGAAAGCAGGATCATGTCCAGAGAGTAAGTGGTATGTATGGGATGTACTCTGGAGAATGTAAGATGATATACTGTGAGAACTACAGATGTTGAGGAGCAAACATGGGAACTTAAAATTTTATTTAATTTTCAAAATAAACATTTAGTTAAACACATTTAATAAAATATTCAGAATACATTTGCAATGGTAGTTAAAACAAAAAAAAAAAACCAAAAATTTTAAACACTTTGAAATAACACTTAATAGCAAGGTAAAAAAGAATCCCTACCCAAAAAGTAAGTTCTATCCCCAATGACCCAGTACATTTTTGCCAGTTACTTACTGCTGTGCATGGAAAGCAGATCTTCAAATTTCCTCAGAGGCCATCAGCATAAGCCCAGAAGAATTAATGTTAATTACTCATCCTAAAAATATTAATTAATTTTAGAAAAAGTAATTTTCATGAAGTCTCAAGAACTACAGCCTTGGGAAATTGAGTCTTCCTTTTATGTGTGCATAGACTTACAGAGAGAAATATGTAGATATATCTATTACATAGCTGGTACAGACAGCACAGTCTGCTTTAGCTCTGCTGTATTGTTAAAAGTATCCACTCAGTTTTTTAAATTCACCATAGAACTGCTTCAGGGATTGTGCATTGTAATAAATTCTGCAGTTTGCTTATATGCTGCATAGCCTAGTACTTTCTTTTGCTGAATTTTTATGTAAGCTTGTGCTCTTTGATCAAAGAAAAGAAAGGGAGGAAAGAAGGAATTGAGGGGAAATAAGGAAGGATAAAAATTCTCAGGCAATAGTTTGTAGAATTTTACAAATTGTTAAAAAATTCATTAATTAATGCAATAGCCACCACAACTTTTTCAGTGTGAATAAAAAACCCCACCTAAATTCAGGCATTACTAGGATGTGGCAGCCAATTACATTTATTATTTGAAAATACAAGTGCCTGGATCTCAGCTGTGAAATTTAAAAATCAGGCATGAATAAAATCCATAAACATTCTTATTCAAACGAAACTCTCCAATAATCTTAATAAATAATAAATTATGGGCTTTGCTGTACTCCCTGCAGTAAGCAAATCCAGGCTCTGGTGGATAACAGTGAATAGAACTTTCCAAAATTGGGGGTCCATCATAGAGAATTAATGCCCTGCCAGCTGCTTCCTCATACTTCATTTGCAGAGTTCAAATGTGTGAATCTCTGTGGAGTTTGCCTTGGCAGGAAGAAAAGTAATCTTTCAAGCAACTAGACTCAGTTCCACACAATTGTGCTCAAACACAATTAAGTTCTTGTAAACCAAATAGTTTGGTGAGAAAAAGATTTATCTCTGGATGATAATTTATTTTAATCTGTTATTTTATGCAAATCCGGTAGTACTGCTATCTTTTTAGTATCTTCCATAAGGTTTTATTTAAAGCCTAGACATGCTCTACAGAGACTGTAAAATGTGTGGACCTAAAATCACAGTTTAAAACAAGAAGGTTTTAGCAACAGAGTCATTCTGGATTAAAATCTGGCAAGAGCCAGCCCAAGATACACCACGCTAAACTGTCAGCATTAAGCTCTGCAGCAGCGGAGCCACCTGTTTGAGAAACTCGCATCCAACCCTGGGCAAGCTCCTGCTTCATGCACCCAGGCACCCACCAGCAGTGCACTGAGCAGCAGATCCAGCATCCCGCGCTGACCTCTTGCTCTCTCACCAGCTCCCCATGGGAATAAGTGAGCAATGTGCAACATGGTGTCCTGTTTTGTCAGATAGTTGGGGGCTTGTGGGGGGTTAAGGTGGTCCTTTTTTTGAAGATTCTTCTTCCTCAAGGTCATTTGAATATAAATCTGTGTGAATGCATGGTGGGAAATACAATCAGCACCTACTAGCAGGCAATGGTATGTTTACCTCAGCCCAATCTTCCCTTCTGTCTACTGCTATATAATTTCATACTTTTTAATATGCCTAAGAGAAAATATCCAGAATATGGCAAAGATTTATTGCAAAGAGTACATCTGTCAAGGGGCCATGTGGCAGGGAGTGGTGGGGATGCCTTGGGGGCTTCCAGGTAAGACCTCACCAGCTAGGGCTGGTCCCACCACCCCATCCAGAAGCAGGGTGGGATGGGGGGCAAGAGGGGCAAGTGAAGCCAGCACTTTTGACCACTGTTCACAGTCAAGATCAGCAGGATCCACGGTCAGGCACAGGCCACTCAACTTTCTTTGGTCTGTAGTCTGGTAGGGCACAGGCAATTCTATAACTCATATTAGCCTAACGCTTCCCCTTATCCAAGTACAATTACCATTGCTGTCCTCAACTCCCCAGGGCCATTTTTCCCCTGCAGCACTTTAGGACATACAATTCTGAATTATCAGCCAAGCAATACCGATTGGTCTTGCAATGACCTTTTCTTTTTAGGTTTTTCTTTAAGCTCCAGCTTCTTCAATGGAAGGATAGTAGGAAATCCTGTTGTTTATTCATCATTAGAAGTTTTACACTTTGCATTTTTGAAGTAAGCTTTGGGAGCATTAGCTTTAGAGGCTCAAATAAGAAAAGCTAAATAAACATTGTTTAAAACAAGTAATTCTTTTATATGATTTTCCTGCAGAGGTAACTACAGTCTGACATTGCACAAATTCATTCACACTGATTTTCATGTTGGCTTGGGTCTGGAAGAAATCCAGTATTTTCAAGCTGAAGACCCTCCGAGGCAGCAGTTGTTGTCAGTTGCCACACAGAGAGCCTGGGGTGTCTCCATTTCCAGCCATCAGCAGCGCAGTGAAGGGCAGGGCAGGCTCTCCGTGTGGCCTTCCGGGAGGTTCAGCTCCTCTCCAGAGAGCACACATAGGTTGGTGCCATGCAGGGTCCTCCAAAGCTGGGCTGGCCCCATCCAGTATCCTCAATACCCCATGTTCTGGCAGGGCTGGAGGGCTGCTGAGCTCAAGCATGGAGCTGCTCTGGGCCCTAAGGGGCCTGTGTGAGTCAGAGCTCATTAGCCCACTGGCGTCTGAGCTGACAGCATGCAGACACTCCTGGTGTCCCCCACTGTCCTCCTCCTCTTGCTCTTACACTGGTTAGCCCAGCTCCATGCCCCCTGTCAGCAGAGCAACAGATTGACTTTTGATTAACTCCAGACAGAGCTAGGGATGGGAACTACACCGTCCCTGTTAAGTTACTCTGTTGCTGCAGGATCATCTCCATATGACATCTGCCCCATGTGATGATGTAGCTGATGATGTCAAGGTCTGGAGATACTGTCTTCACAGAATCACAGAATAGTCCAGGTTGGAAGGGACCTTTAAGGTCATTGAGTCCAACCATCAACCTAACACTGCAAAAAACACCTGAAAACCATGTCCCTAAGCACCATATCTACATGTCTTCTTTTAAGTACTTCCAGGGACGGTGATTCAACCACTTCCCTGGGCAGCCTGCTCTAATGCTTGATAACTCAGTGAAGAATTTTTTTTTTCCAAATACGTATCCTAAACATCCCCTGGCGCAACTTGAGGCCATTTCCTCCTGTCCTGTCACCTGTTTCTTGGGAGACTGACCCTCAACCTCATTACAACCTCCTTTCAGGCAGTTGTAGAGAGAGCTAAGGTCTCCCCTCAGCCTCCTTTTCTCCAACCCCTCTCCCCTCAGCCACTCCTCGGGAGACTTGTGCTCCAGACCCCTCACCAGCTTCATCGCCCTTCAGGCAGAGGCACTGGCCGTACTGGCAGACTCCCAGAGCAGAGGTTCCTCTAATCTCCCGAACTGCGAGTACCCGAACAACGAGGATCCACGTTGGCCAGATGTGGGTGCAGCTGCTTTTAACCGTTTAGATGATTTCTGCGAATGTCGCTGTACAGCTTCCGCGCTCGGCTCTCACAGGCGCAGTTTACTTCTTACAGGCACAGGGCAAGGACGGCGCTGTCCCCGCTCGCCACCACCCGTTTTCTGCGGGGCTGGTTTCCAAACCGGGGGCCGCGACGCCGTCCCGAAGGCGCTGCCGTGGGGCCGGGCGGCGGCACGGCGAGTGCTCCCCGACGCCCGCTCTCCGCTTCCCCGCCCAGCCGGAGACGGCCCCGGGGACGCGGCGACAAAGGCCGCCCGGGCGGCGGGAGGAGACGGAAGGCCCGGCGGGGGCGGGACCGGGACCGGGACCGCGACCGCGACC
>VZRU01004304.1:1166989-1230717 GCA_013398155.1 Pedionomus torquatus
AATTCCTATCCCATTAACAAATAATAGTTTTGTTTCAGATTTTTATATTTGGATAGGCATGTCGTTGACAACGTAATGTGATAAGCTTCCATTTCAATGAAAATATCAATTAAATGTTAACTCAGTTACTTTTGAAAAGTTTTCTAATAAACATTCTATTTATTTTCTTGTCTTTTTGTCACAAAAGCTATCAGTCCTTTCTTTCTGGTCTTGCAAAATCTGGAATTGGAGAGGTGTATGTCCTTGTGTACAAGTCCTCTCATGCATTCTGTTACCATGCTTCATTACAATTCCTTTCTCTTCCTCTGCTGCTTCAGTTCCTACCTGTTAACCTCTCTCCCGCTGAGGACTATATATGTGCTTTGGAAATAATTAATGAAACTAGAATTTCCTCAGCTAGTATTGAATTCAATTACTTCTGGAGTCTGTAGTTTCAGAAGTGGAGATGGATATAGTTGTCTTGATACCTCCCTCACCTCACTTCACCTGCTCACCCCCTGGTTCCCAAGCTGCACTCCTTACTGGTGGTGCTTCAAAAACTCTGATACCTACTGGTAGGAATAAAGATGCTGCTTTAAATATTCACTCTGACAACCCGGTTTCTGGAGTCCTGCAAAAGTTTAATGATGACAAAAGTGATGTTTTAAGGTATCTAACAGGCTGTTAGTCAATTTAAAAACCATCATAGAGAATAATTCTTGATTATTTTATTGGCGGGAGGGGGGGGGGGGGGGGGGGATAGAGAAGTTTGAAGTAGTTTTGTTTGTAAATAGATAGGCAGTATCTACATAAATGATAAACAGTGTTTATCAACAGGTTTTCCTCCAGTTGTAGGCATTTGTTTCCCTATAACTGCTTTAAAGTTGGATCTCTGGAGATAATGTCTTTACTTTTGAAACAGAACAGTGAATTGTATTTAGTAAAAATCTGTGGAGTATATGTCAAGTTAGTGAGGCGGCCTGTTTGTATATCTTAATATATCTTTTATGGTCGTTATTTTATTCTTACAGTCAATTGCTTTACTTGTGTTTTGTAGCATGTGTGACAGTTTTTGATAGAGTTCATCCCTGCGATGCTGAGGATCCCTATTAACTTATTAGTTTCCTTACAAGTAATGTTCTTCTGAAAAAAAACAGTTACTTCATAACTAGTCCCTTTGCTTTAACTCTTGTATCCTTCAGAGACAGCTGAGAAGAGAGCAGAAATAGTGCCACTAGGGAAGCAGAAAGTGTGAAGACTGTCTGAAGGCCTGCATGGTGTGTGTTAGGGCAGATGCTGGGTTCAGACCCGAAGCTCAGTGAAAGATTTCCTTACGTGCTGTTGAGCATTTTAAGTGCTTGTATATAATGGGAAAATATACATTTTTACTCAGAAACCTAATAATCACCTAGCTAGGCCAACATATAGATTGCTTTCTGAAGAACAGTGATTTTAGGACATGTATGGAAAGGAATCGGGAGCAGCCCTCTCACTCTGGTACTGCAGTTGCCAGTAGCTGTTTTTACTGAGAGGAGCTTCTGAGGATATTTCAGGCTTGTAGCTTCCTAAAGGTGAGCAAAGTTAACACGAGAAGTACCTGGTACATGATCTGAAGGTGTAGATTGACAAGGCAGGTAAGGCAACTGGTGGCCAGCTACCTCTGCAAGAGTCTGCCTCCTTGGCCTTGTGTTTCCCACTTTTTCTCTTGGGTTGCAAACTAGGGATCTTATGTCACAGGGAGAATTAATTCAGCTGCCTGATCAATTGGAAAACTAATTCAAAAACACTTCAGTCTCCTGTGTTAGCCTGCTGAAGCTTCTCTTCTTGCAGCCTTGTGATTGCTGACATGGAAAAGGGAAAGCTATGTTGACTTCTGTAATTTTTCAGTCATTGGGCAGGGTGCAGGCTGAGATAGCAGCAGTCTCAGCTGTGACCTGCTGCAATGGCCAAAGGGGTATGGGTCTTGGATGAGATACCTGGACCAGCTGGTATGTGAGTGGTCTGGCTTGACCTGGACCCCAAACTTTTCTGGCCAGTGTTGGTGGTCGTTCACATAACTGGAAACCTTGGGCTAAATTTCTGGTGATGCACATTGAACAAAAGGGATTGAAAATATGAGGCAGGGAAGGGAAGCCTTAATTTTACCTTGTGTGGTGGTGTTGTTTTTGTTTGGTTGGTTGGTTGTTTTTTTTTCTCCTATGTGCAAATAGGGTCACAACAGCATTTTTGCAACCATCAAGTCTTTTTCCTTTCTGTTAACTCTGCAATTTTAGAGGAGTCTAACCTGGGACACTTTAACTTATTCTTCCTCTGCTCTTCATTTCTCTCACAGCAAAAGCAGTCTCAGAGCACAACAATTAAATTAACAATTAAATTGTTAATTAACAATTAAATTAACAATTAAATTAAGCCAGTTCATCAAATCCATATCAAGGTTTTGAACCGCTAAAGAGTTTGTAGTAAAGGTCACATTATGTTGTTATACTTTTTTAGACATAGATTTACGTGTATAAACAGCATAACTAAATTAGTAGCAGCATTTAAGCTTTTTGTTTAGCTGTTTTAAAGAGAATTTGGAACAAATAAGAAATTGTAATTTCTTCTCTTCTGACAAACCTAATGTGAAAATGACTATTTTTAGCAGCCTAATCAGCTGATAGAGCTGTCTTTAGGAATTTAAATGAGGTTGTTTAATGTTTTCTTTGCTTTATGAAAAAACAGTAAGCAGAATATGTGTTTTGAACACAGGGATTGTTTTTCCTACTGTAAAACATCTGTGTTATCTGCTTCTCCCCTTGTTTTGCTGTTTCTAATGATTTTGTGATGTTGTAAAGATTCTAGGTGCTTTTGACAGAGTCTGTAGCAATCAATATACACTCCCCATTAATCTAGCTGAAGGCTGTCTTCCAGCTTCAGTTAGGACCCAATTCTGGCAAACTGTCACATAGACTGACTGATACTGTAAAAAAAAAAAAGGGGGGGGGGGAGGGGGGGAAATAACCAACTCCAAGTTACTGCTACTTTGACCAGCAAGTAAATAAACTATTATAGTTTGGCTGTGTAATACAGTGTTTAGAAATCACTGTGTGCTAGATCAGTGCAGCTCTCTACTGGATTAGATCAGTTCTGGGGCAGAATTGTTCTTTCAACTTGTATAAGAGAATTTTTCTTCTGTGTTACAGTTTTCTGCTGAGGTATCTTAGGTAATAGTTGACACTTATACTCTGCTTTCACTTTTGCTTCTCCAAGTATGGAGCTTAAGCTTTTGCCTCAAACTGTTCCCTGGGGCAGGCTGTGCTTTTTGGACATCTTGATCCTGTACATTTGCTCCCTGTTGTGACTGTATCCATCATTGCATTAAATGTGTATTGAAATGTGGTTAAAATGCATTTTGAGAAATAACCTCATAAGGTCACATGAAATTGGAGCTTTAGTACAGTGTCTGGGGTTTGTCCAAATGATATGTGGGGAGAAGCCTGGGAGTCCATTCTGAGTTAGCTTTTCCCAGTAAGTATTTATCCCTAAAAATGTGTCATTAGTTCTCTTATTACTTAAGTTATATAGAAGTTACCAATTTGATTTGTGGTAGTTTTCATAGAGTAGCTCTTCACCAAAAGCAGCTTTGTTTATTGTGGGTAGGTACTGGTATGATGATGTAGGTCTCTTTACAGGGAGGCAGAGCAAAATAACTACTTAGAATTCAAATTGTAACAAATGTCTTTAAGTTACCTTGTTTGTAGCTGAAGCCAAGCTATGATATTTCAACCTCCTATATTCTACACTGAATCACAGAAATGAGGTATGTAACTGTCGTTCCTGACAATCGTGTGCCAGTTTAAAAAATATTTTTCAGGTTTTCTTCCACTCTTGCTTGCACCCATGCAACTCTGCTGTTCCTATATGAAATTTATCAAGTAAAGAGGGTACAGCTTTGTTTGTCTGATACTCAAGAATCAAAACATTGACTATTAATAAATGCCTGAGAAAACTCACCTACTACCTCAGACCTAGAAATGGAAACTAAATATTTGTGGGTAGTTTTCTTAAGGGAAATGGGATGGTTTAAGAATTGTTGTAAAATTCTTGTCTTTTTTTTCTACAGAACAGGGAATGTAGGTGATCAAGGTGGTCAAGAAAGTAGTTGAGAGGCTTGTGTCAAAAGTTCTTGCTATTTTTAAGTCACCACCCATATCCATGGCAACTCTCTGTTAGGTTTTGTAGACATCTTTTGGGATGGAGTTAGGAGCATACCTCTCCTACCTCCGTCCTTCAATTATGAGAGCTTTTTTTTGTTCAATGCTAAATGCCACTTTCAGTTGGGAGAATACTAAGCACCCCAAAATGTTATTGTAGGTACAAGAGTAAAACATAACAAGTTCAATTAACTGTTGCTGATGATACCAGCTGGATTAATCTGTATTAGAGGCTCAGTAATACAGATTACAGAATAGATTGGGCAAATGTACAGTGGTACATTTGAAAGGGGAATGCTGGTTGGCGAGTGTGAACTCGGGAACCTTTTCCAGCTGTTGTGTCTGGTTGGGACAATGCCTACTAAATAGTAGAAAAACAAGCTATGGATCACCTTCTTCAACATAAATAGTTGTAGGATAAATTGTCACTGTTCTTGATGGATTTTGCTTGGCTCCACCTTAAGACTAAAGTGATATTTCTTAGTGAAGATTGAGACCCCCTATTTATGAGTTAGCTGTTACGAGTGCTAATTTCTTGGCCATCTCTAAGAAATGCATGGGAAAGAACTTGGTTGCAATACTAATTATTGTTAATAGTTAACAGTGTTATTTCATTGGAATTGATCTGAATCTGGGTTAATCCAGTCTGAACCCTTGGAGGTCAGAGTTCTGACCATTCAGGACTTAGCTGTTTCCTTGTCTCATGGACAACAATGCTCCTTTTTAGCATTGTTCCTGTAAGAGACTGGCATATAGATAAAAATTACCTGTTCAAGTAACTGAGCACATTTAGGCTTAATCTTCTGAACTGGAAAGGGAGAATGGGATTTTGATGGGAGGGGGAAGGGGGGTTGGTGTGTGGTGTTTTTTTTTCTTTTCTAATTTGTTGTTTTCTGAGGTATTTAAATGAATTACGGGTAAACACATTGTGACTTTCCTGCTTTTGGGAGTCAGGCCCCTGCATGTGGAAAGCAAGGGGTGCTGCCTCATGGCAGGGGGAAGCCTCCCCTGCTGCACTGTTGGTGGCTGCTGCTGTGCCTGCCTCCTGTCCTGCTCGACCTGCTTACTCCTTCCCAAGATGTCAGCTTTGGCTCTCACAATTTCTGTTCCTTGTCAGAGCACTCCATGGGCAGAATAGACCCAGGTTAGGCTTGGCTGGTGACGAATTCAAACACAGATGACAGTTATTTTACAAATATAAGCTGTGGAGACCATTTTGGTTTGGTTCTGTGCTGTTTGGCTGTGATGTTTTTATTCTGATGCTGGAAGTCTTGACAAACCATTGCCTTACAAAGGTATTGCTTCTTAAAGAATCATCCAGGCCAGAAGGGGCCTCCAAAGGTCATCTAGTCCGACCTCCCCGCAGTCGCAGGGACACCCCCAACTAGACCAGGTTGCCCAGGGCCTCATCGAGCCTCACCTTGAATATCTCCAGGGAAGGAGCCTCAACCTCCTCCCTGGGCAACCTGTTCCAGTGTTCCACCACCCTCATAGTAAAGAACTTGTTTCTAATATCCAATCTGCTTTTCTCCAACTTAAAGCCATTGCTTCTCATCCTATCGCAGCAGCCTTTGTGAATAGACCCTCCTCAGCCTTCCTGTAGGCCCCCTTTAGGTACTGGAAGGCTGCCGTTAGGTCTCCTCAGAGCCTCCTTTTCTCCAGGCTGAACAACCCCAGCACCCTCAGCCTGTCCTCGTAGCAGAGGTGCTCCAGCCCCCTGATCATTTTTGTGGCCTTCCTCTGGACCAGTTCCATCAGGTCCACGTCCTTCTTAGACTGAGGGCTCTAAACCTGCACACAGTACTCCAGGTGGGGTCTCACCAGAGCAAAGTGGCAGAATCACCTCTCTGGATGTGTTGGCAACACATCTTTTGATGCCACCTAGGATGTGATTGGCCTTCTGGGCTGCAAGTGTGCACTGCCTGCTCATGTCTAGCCTCTCATCCATCAGCACTCCCAAGTCCCTTTTCTCATTGCTGCTTTCTAATAACTCGTCCCCTAGTTCTGTTTCCTAATGGTACTGAGCCCCTATGAGCAGGGCTCATTCCTGAGATGGCTGGGTTATTTGAGTGTATCGTGGTATGGTCTCCTGGCCCTTGCTTCACTTCTGGAATCCTTTCCACACTAAAACCAAGATGTAGGTCTTTTGATCACACTCCTTGGCAAAGGCAAGTGCTGTCAGGGCTTGGATATATTTGCTTCTGTTTTCCACTCTGAAAAGGGCAGGGACCTGGCTCACTCTGCTGTCCTCAAACCTCTTCTTTCATGAACACCTTTGGATCTTTTTAGTAGAAGTCTGTGTCTTCTAAGGAATAGAAAAACTACCATACCTATGCTTAGCTAGCATTGGTAGTATGAACACCTCATCAAAGTAAGAAAGCTCTCGTGCATTTCCTTGTTCCCTTTAATGAATGCTGAGACCTGTGGTTTTGGGTCGGGTTCCTTCAAGGTTGGCAGTTTCTGCCACACTTCCTCCTGGGTTACGTTCCTCCACTGGGATTTCCCCCTCCCTCCGCCCCCACATTCATTCCCAGAGAAGAGATGAAAGATTGCTTTATCTTGCACACACCGGGGCTCCCAGGGGTTGTAAAAGTTTTCTGCTAGTTGATCTCTTGGTCTAAATCTGGCATGCCTCTGTGTCATAGAGTGTCCCATCTCAGCATCAGCCATCCGGTTGTACCTGCACCAGCTTTGTCCAGCTGTGGTACTACCTGTTATCTCTGCTATGTGTCTAAGCTCACTGCTAATCCCCAAAAAACAGACCAGAAGGCACATAAACTCTATACTTGCTGATGACACGCTGCATTTGATGAATAGTAATAGGCAAAAACATAACTGAATGCAGCATTGTTTTTTCTAAATGCATTACTGAGATAAAAAATCTTCTTTTCCTTTTTTTTATTAACTTGATGCCAGAGAAAGTAGCAGGAGCGTGGAGGGGAAGCTCATGCTGAAGAAGGCTGATAATTGCTCATTTACATCTTGTGAGGGACAATTTTAGTGTTGATTTGTTCTGCTCTAAGTAATTCTCTATAAATGCTATTCCTATGTGAACAAGACAGATGTCAACAAGAACATTCACCGTACATCAAAACCATGTGAGCAGGTAGCACCTGGTTCTGTGTAAGGAAGGGAAAAGGAGTACAGCTGAAGGCAGAATGCTGTCAAATGACAAAGCAAATCAAGAGGCCTTGGAGGAAAAAGTTCTGATTGAGTTTAGGTGTATTCTGAAGAATATCTTGCTGTCTTACCCTCGCAGCTCTTTAGTTGAGTTCTATACGTGACTTAAGGAAAAAGAAGAGTTTCGATGTAAAACGGGTTTGGTTCCAGGCTGTGGGGGTCAGTTTTGCTAGTTAAGGTTTTTGGTGGTTTCTGGGGCTAAAGGTGCTCTGGTTACTGCCTGTGCAGGTGGTGCCATCTGCAGCCCTCACTGGTATGTGGCTGCACCATCCTGAGGCACCTTGAGTACATGAGTTTGTGTAAGTACATTCCTTAAAGCAGTCCTTAAAGTGTTATGGAGGATGCTGGAGTCCTCCCAGTCTGTGGCTGAGGTTGTGAAAACTAGATGAGCTTCGAAAATTTAAATTGATGCCACATCTGAATGCTTTACAATGTGTATTTAAAAGACATGCTTTTGGAGCAGAAAGGGGAAACCTTTGATGTACTGCTGGTGGCCGGATTGCAGTTCTGTACATTGTGATTCCATCCCAGCTGCTTGCTTTTGCGTGACTTGCTCCTGAAGGATGAGGTATTAACTTTAAATAAAGGACCTGAGATTTTGCTTCTTTTGTCTTCTTTAAGTGTTGACTGCATGATAGTTAACAAAAATTGTGTAACAGTCACAGTGTCTAGAAGAGGCGGTATCTGCTGGTGCCTGTGAGTGACTTTCTTTTTCTGAATGTCACATGGGGCAGGAACCACCACGTCATTGTTGTCCCGGTACTACACACTTTGATGAAGCAACGTGAAAAGAGAACAAAGGCTTTGTGTCCTCAGAGGGCAAATGAAGGTGAACATTCTGATGGACCCTTATAGGGTTAGTCTGTGAGTTTGTGACACAATCTGATGATTTATTTTTTTGAGTGGAAGTCTCTGGTCGTACTTTTATTAATAATAAATGTCTGTTTAAAATACAACTTAGAATGCACATCTGTCACAAAGAAATTATTTGGGGTTTTCTGGGACAGGTTAGGTTCTTAGGTCTTAGTCCCTGAGGTGGGGAAATGTGGGATTACTTTTTTTTTTTTTTTTCCTCCTAGGTATCTAAAGGTGCTGTTGACATTTGCCACCTTCTTTGAGTTGCCTCAGTTGCCTTCCTCATTCTCCACTGACTGTGAAGGAAGACTGGTCATTCTAGTTGTTTTGGTGGTCACTCGGATATTTCCTGGTATAGCAGAAAATATTAATTAAAACTAAAAACTAACAATTATGAATTCAATGCCAGCATGTAAGAGATCCTCACCGTTTTGAACTCTCACTGGATCCTTTTGTCAGCAATATATTTCCCCACTAAGGTTAGTGAAGCCCTTCCTTCCTAGGAAGCAGAACTACAGCTCTTGACTAGAGTAAGGTTACATGTGGTGATTGGCAGAGAAGATGTTGGGGTGATTTAATGAGAAAGGGATTCAGACAATAGTTTATTGCAGGTCTGCCTTGTTGAGAAGTGAATACAAGGGAGAATAAAAGTGAAACACACTCCATGGAGTGAAATGTGTGAAGTAATGAATGACAGGTGAGAACTTGTATGAAGATGCCCAGTGGAGGAGGTGGCACAGTCTGCTTTCCTGTTTGGTGGTGACAAAGTGGTGGTGGTTAGTTACGTAGCCCCTAATCTCATTACTGTTAGTTCTAGCTGTTTGTTCTTGCCCTGCAGCACTGAGGTTTTGTACTGTTTGACAGTAAGGACAGAGGATGAAGGGACTGAAAGAGAGAATGTGTTTCATAGGATTTTTTTTTTTTCCTTTGGGGGGGGTTTGGGTTTTTTTTTTTTTGTAAAAGGAGTTTGATGGAGAATGCCAGGATATCGCTGGCACAAATCAAAGGTAGGGGATCTGGACTGCTGAAATTAATACTCAAACCACAGAAACAGTCGGAACCACAACCTGAAAGGCAAGTGTAAAATGCTTAGTAGAAGTTTGCACTGGTTTGCACTTGAGGAATCATGTCTGCTTAGATTTCATTTGGTTAGCATCTACCACTTTGGAGTCATGAGCCCTTCAAGTATTTTCCCCAAAGTAACAGGTTGGGGTTTTTTAAAACACACACACACACAAAACCAACAATCCCACACCAAAAAAAACCCCAAACCAGAACAACAAAAAAAACCCAACCAGAAAATACTTTCTATTTCCCAAACCTAGAAGAAAAGTAATTGTACACTGATTTGCAACTTATCAGCAAAAGTGAAAGAGCAGTGTTCCAGTGAACTAGGAAAAGGAATTTTGCTTATAAATAAAAGGAACTTTAATCCATTTATTTCTTTCCCTGTAGCATATGAAGGTCCTGTAGACCAGACTGTCTCTTCTCTTGTGTCTGTGAACTTCCAAAAGATTTTTTCTTTTAATGCATAACATCTTTTGTAGTTTAGAGGAGAGTAACAGGCATGCTGAAAGAAATTGAATTTGTCTCCAGAGATGCAGATTAGACATAGTACTGTTCAGTTTTCTTTCACCATGAATAGGTGAGAAGTAAGAACAATTTACTGGTTTATTTAGCATATGCATCTCTGAACTAAGAGTAAAGTTTCAGTTAGAAAAAACTCATTTCTGTATGTCTACATTTAAAGTAGAATGGCCCTGTCTTTAAGGAATATGGCCATGATACAGTTGCCCAGGTACAGCCTTCACAGGTTATGTTATATCCAGCTTAGACCAAGGTAAATGGCAGTTATGAATCAGTGCTTCCAGTGTAGTTTGAACTCTGTTTTTGTGTAGCTGACAAAGATTTCCTTTAACAACAACAAAAAAAAAGCTCAGGGGGTGGAAATAATTTTATGCCTTAAAGTATCATGCCATCTGTTTCTGTTTTCTGTTGCTGGTATTCCTGCATTTTGGGGGACAGTAAGTGGACCAGTGTAGAGTCTGTGTGTGTTTCCCACATCCCACCATACCCCTAATCTCTTCAAGTAAAATGTTAAGAATTAGGGGGACGTATGTATTGCTCTCCTTATATTTTAAATGGTACCTCTCTGTGGGATTAATGTTATGAGAGACTGCTTTCTCCTTACGTATTGTAGGCAGAGCTCGCCCCTTCTGAGATGCTTTACAGAAGTGAGGCACAGCTGGGTGTAAGGACTGGATGCTGCCTGACATTTAACACTGTATTGCAGCTCAGCTGCTTTTAAACATATCTGAGTCATTCCTCATGCCATGAAAATACACCATACTGATGTGTATACTGAGAATTCTTAGGTTTTTAATACACAGTGGTAGTGTGAAATTCAAAGAATTCTTAAAACTTCAGGGTTTGACATTGTGATAAGATGATATTGAAGGATAAGGCTCCTCAGAATTTCTTTAAAAAAAAAAAAAAAAAAAATCAAGGGAAAGAATAAAACCAGTTATTTTTACACATGTTATAAAAAAAAAAAATTTTTTTTCTTTGCTGTTCCATAGCATCTTCTGGGTCTGCAGCAGCAGGTAGCCTAACAGGCTACCTCTAAAGCTGTACTTACATCAATTGCTGATGCTAGTTCACAAACAAAAGATGGACTGTTTTGGTAAGACAAGGCTCCATTGAAGTTACTGCTAATAAGCAAACCAGCTCTGTTCACTTCAGTCCCATTCAAAACACAGGAAAAAGATCAATCTTTGCCAAACTTGAAATGCTGAAACTATTACAGAGGATAAAAATTATTTACTTCAAGTGGGTGCAAAACGTATTTTCGAAATAAACAGTGAAACTGCACTTGACTCTTGCCACATATATTAATCATATTCTGTGTGAGCATGAAATATAGAAAGTGTTTAACTTTGTATTCCTTCATTTTATTAATGCAGGTTTGTTCTAACTAGCATTTAATATTAGCACTGCTAATACAGTATGCCTTGTCACTGTGAAGCATTACTCTGTTGTAGCTTAGTTTATTCTTAGCAAAAGGGCTTGCTTCTTTTAGTATTTCCCTAGTGTTTAAGAAACTCAAACAACACAAACACCTGATGTAGGTGTAGGTGAGATTAATTTGACTATTTGGTTTTAGATTGTTGCACCTATGCTTCTTTAAACAGAAGTTTATTCTTATCTTTGCAGTAGTCCCATACCTTTTTATATTTCTATAGCAAATTGTTTTCCTGGTTTAACGTTGTGCTGTAGTGATCATCTGCTTTTTCTTAAGCACAGCTCCATGATACACTGGGTGATTCCTCTGAGAAGAGTCACCTAGTGATGGCATAGGCTTGAGTTCAGTTTTCGTGCGGTGCTGCAGGTGAATTAGTGTTAAAAAAAATGTGGACATTCCACAGCATGTAGTTTGTGAGATTTGGGACTTTCTGTTTTTTTCTCCTAATACCTTTGAGTATATACCCCTGCTGTACTTTTACTGATCCAAGTAAAAGCCCAACTGTTTGAGCCTAGCCTTGTTTGTGTGCGGTAGAGCTCTGCCCAGCCTTTAGAGAAGGTGTATTGCTGGGGGAGCTGCCTCTCCCTGGTACCCTGGGCAGATCTGCTTCTACCTTGAGCCCAGGCTGCACAGGGCACAGTGGCAGTGATTGCTCCCTGAGGTCTTCCCTGCTGTGCTCTGCTCTGCTGCTGCAATCCTCTAACATATACCTAACCTCTTTGCTCAATTTCTCAGCAACACAGATGGAAACAGAGGTAGCGCAATGTTTTTGTTTTTTTTTTTTAAATCGGTATGAGCCTTGCATTTCATACAATTTTGTTATGACTTTTCTAATCCTCTGTCTCCTGACTAAACTAATTATCATTCAGTAAGAGCCCATATGGCTCCATTGCTGAGGCAGCAGTAACAGGGTTGTGTTCATTGTGGGTTTTTTCCCTCCTTTTTCAGCTTAAATACTGCATTAATGAAGTCTCTGATGTATCTTCTGGTACCATGCAGCATCAGATCTGCATCCAGATCTGAGGTGTTACTATCGTATTTAGTGTATTATTTGGCAAATTCCCATAATGGAGCATGTTAAAAAATAAGCAGTCTAGGGAAATCAAACTTGCCAAACTTGGGGCAGTAATTCCTAAAAGAGGTGCAGGTTATACCATTAAACCCCTTTTCCTCTGCATGGAGATACTCACTAAAGGAAGGAATTGGGCTGGTGGTCAGCTCCACTTGTACAGTCAACGCTTCCATTCAAGATTACTTGAGGCAGACACAAACATGCCTAAGCTGGGTCCTTGCAGGCTCTCAAGATCCAGCAGAGTTTATTAACTCAGGCTCGGTGCCAAGCAAATGCAACTCCACTGCTCCCAGACCAAGTAGGATCTGCTGTTCTGGCATGGAGTCCAAGCTGTTAAAGCTTGCCAAGCGTGAAGGGTGCAGACACGGGTCCAGTGCTGTTCTCAGACCTAGGAGCTCTGGAAACATGTGGTAGATATCTGACTATATGGATCAGCCTAGGACCATCAGGGCTCATTAGATAACAACGGGTTTGGCCCTGTTGAACTTGTTTCTCTGCATGGTTTGTTGGGGGTTTTTTTGGTCAACTTTTTAGGTTGTTTTTTGAACGGGGTGGTGGGGGGTTTTTTTTGGGGGGCAGGGGCTGTGCAGGGAAAAGAATGGGTTTTTGGAGGTTTTTAAACTCTAGCTCTGAGTTCTGGGAAAACTTACTAGCTTGGTCAGCTCCAGGCTCAGCTAAGGCTTTCTGTGTTTGCAGTGTGGCTTATAAGGAGCTGCTTGGAAGCAGACTGCAGAGACACTGAGCTTGCTGAGCAGGAACTAGCTCAAAGCTAGGACTGAGTCACAGCTGCTAGACTGATGATCCTAAATTCACTTAATTTTTCTGTGCTGTGATTGCTTCACTGCAACATGTGCAGGGAAAGTCTGCTTTTCTCACAGCTTCTATGAGCCGTAATAGTGGAGCGCTGACCATTACACCCAAAGCATGGAGTGCTGGATGGGTGCTGCTAGTTTAGGACTCATGTTTTGGTTTCACACAGTGCTTAGAAGTGGTACCTAGACTTAATAGCTGCAGTTGCCATAAGGGTAGTTAACTTTTCTGTTTGGATTTGAAAATACTCTTTGGAAAAAGTGCAGTGTGTTTGGACTAGGTCAAAATAATTCTAAGATGATATGTTTGATAGCCTGTGGATTGTTACAGTGCTTGAAATTAAATTTGCTGACAACTCATAAATGCTTGCTTACCTTTTCCAAGCAAAAGGTCATACAGCTCTTCTGTTTTTTGTTTTGTTTTTTCTAATATGCAGGTGCAGCTGGGACAAGCAGATATAAAATGCCCAATCACAGAGTGCAGTGAACACCTGGATGAAACAACTGTCCTCTACAACCTGCCCCATGATGACATCATCAAGTATAAATATTTCCTGGAACTCAGCCGCATCGACTCCAGCACCAAGCCATGCCCTCAGTGCAAGCACTTTACAACCTTTCGGAGGAGAGGCCACATTCCTACCCCTGCCAAATTGGAGAACAAATACAAAGTGAGCATGTTTGCCAGAGTTAAATGGCTCTGCAAAAGTAGGATGGCATCTGATGGCCATTAAATGAGCTTTCTTGCATCACTGGGACTGTGTGCAAGCTGTGATTAGTAATATGAATGTATAGTACGTCACTGATTAACTACCTAAATGATTTCTAACAGTTCAAACAGTTGAACTTCAGTCCTTCTTTCTTTGGCAGGTGGCATAATTTTGTTCTGACACTACTTAAAGAGTGTTTTCTCACTGACATGCAAACAGTATGGTCACGATCAGAAGAGACTGTGGAAGTGAAATTGTCACTAACAGATAATTTTAGACACACAACTCCAGCAAAGATAAGCTTTCATTGAAGCTCTGAGCAAGTGATTTCTGGGTGTTTATAGTGTTACACTATTGGCTTGTTTCTTCTTTAGAACTAGAGCTTTTGTCTGTCACTGCTTCTTGGTTTTGATTTCTTCAGTCCCTTTCCAAAGGGTTATACATTACTGTAATCTCATTACTGTCAATACAGAAAACTTGAGAAATAGGAAAGACACACTTCTACAGCACTTCTTTTAGTAGAAGGTTTGCTTTTACTTTTGATTGAAATCAGAGTATAAAGCAATAGATCACAGAAGCAGCTTTGGGCTGCTGAATGTCTATTTCAGTTCTAGAAGATGAAGGTTCTGTCTGCAGCATCATGCTCTGAGTTAGTTTTCCATCCGGTTATTAGACTTGTGGTTAATTTCATGATTGAGCTGGCCTTTCCTGGACAAACCAGTTCTCCACAGTAGGAGTTTAGATGGCTGTTTAGATAGCCCTAATTACACAGCATAAGATTCAGCCTGGTATGGAGATTAAAAGGTAGAAGGCTGTGTATCCAGTGGAGCTGAAACTTTGGTAAAGCTAACTCTGAATTAGGAGCTACTTACATGTTACCTGTGCAGTGCATGAATTACTGCCAGTGTCTGTTGAACTTGATGTCAGATTTTTTGGCATCGTACATGGAGGTGGAGAAATTCAAAACTGCGGATAAAATTCTTTCCGCCCACAGCCATTCTCTTTCACCTATCCGCTTAGCATTCCCTCCGGTGTAGACAGGATGTGTGGTCCAGGGTAGATAAGATGTTGTAATGCTTCGGCAGCAGCATCTCTTAAGGTGCCAGAGGCTGTTACTGTCCCACTGATGTGGGTCACAGGTCACCACCTGTTGTATCACTTGGAGAGTGTTCCTCAAAGCACAGAAGGGGTCATTCTGCCCACTAGTGTTCTTCTAGGAGTAAAAAATATTATAGTAAAAATGTTCCCACCACTTCCCGAGGAATTGTAATCGGGAGGAATGGAAGGCAGTGTGATGCATGAAACAGCGCAAGCCAGAAGCAGTTCCCTGCTTCTGTGGTGATGCATTATGTGTAGCTCTGATCTACAGAGTTCAGGTTTCCTCACGGGAACAGATTCTGGCAAAATGTGTCCTTTGAGCTGTGGCCAGGTGTTGCCTGGAAGAATGTCTAGTTAATGCTGGTCAGAAATATAATTTGGAGGGTGCTAGCAAACAGTGTGGATGACTGTAGTCCAGGGCTTCAACCTACACTCTGAACCTGTATTGTTTTCTGGCATAGGTACAGTTTAGTGATTTATTTTAAGCTTGTCACCAGAAGGAGGGATAAGATTTAAAAGGGAGGATAGATATAAGATTGTGTATATGTGATTAATTACATGCATGCGTAGGTGGTGACCATTATCCCATTTTTTTGTAGATTCTCATTTGATTGTAACTGGTCTGTGCCTTGAATTATAGGCTCTTTGGTGGTATGGACTCATTTTCTTCCACATAGGAGACATCTGACTGGAGACAGGGAGACTTGCATATTCAAATGCAAGCAATAAAAACAGCAGTTGTGCCAGAGGAATTCTGTGCCAGCACTGGAAGTGCTGCCTTCAGAAGAACTGAGTCATGCGTGGGGAAAGTCTATGTGCAAACTTACTAGTAGGATCACTGCACACAAGGGCTCTGTGCCAGTACCTTCACTCTCCCATACACTGCAATAGGAAAACACTGTAAAATCCAAGAGTATATTTGAACAGATACTTTTGAAAGGTTATTGATGACATACCTAAAATTTGCTACAGTATTTGAAATTAAATTTAGATGTTACATTTATTTATAAAGAGATAGCAAAGTTATTAGGCAGATTAATTTTCTTTACTGTAGCTGGTTTATGTCAGCTAAACTGATCAAAGCTCAGCAGTTCAGTTTGCTGCTGTTCTTCAGTTCTGAAATCAAAGCCTTGGTGTGCTAAGCCTAGAAAGTTAGCTGGTGCATATGTGTTGAAAGAGAAGGAGGGGAAGAAAAGGGAAATTTGCTATCCAAACCTTTCTTCTCCAATTAGTGCCACTTAGGACAGCACAGTACATCAGTGTGACTGTTTAGTTTCCTATATCAAATATTTGTATTGCAAATAGGTCCAGCGATACATAAGGAAATATCCCTTCACCATTTCTTACAACCTAAATTGAGAGTGTAAGACTTGGGGATAGACAAGATCCTAATAAACCTTTGGTCATAGCTGGTATGCCAAAGTGAAGAGGGAATGGGGAAAAATTGGTGGTTCAGTTTCCGTGTGGAACAGATACGGGTTTCACAAGAGTAAGTATGCTGGCTTGTTCCATCAGTTTGAGGTTTTCTGGGGGGGTGGGGAGATTTTCTCCCCTAAATTCTGGATTTTACCTGTAGTTTTAATGTGTGTTCTTTGACATGCCATGGAGAAGCAGTTTTTGATTCTTGAACTCTGTCTTACCAATCTGTGAGATTCATAATGAAATCTTACTCGCTTCTGTCAAGAGATGCACATCACATAAAAGAGGGGCTTGAGTGCTTGGCTTTGGAAATGTGAATGTTTTTTCAGTGCAGTTGTTATATAAACTGTCTTTTGTTTGAACTACTCAGGCATTTCTGAAACTTTTTGCATTAGAACTAGTACAAATCCCTACCTGCAAATATGCTGCAATACAGTGGATCTATGTAGTTCATATAAATCTCTTCCCCTCCTTTTTGGATCAGATTTTAATCTTGAGTAGCAGATCTCTTCATGGCTACACTTCAGTCTGCCTGAACTGCTGCAGACATGGTGATTTTGCTGTCCTCTCCCTCTTTGTGTTGCACTGAGAGCTGGATCAAAGATCAGCTCCAGTCTGATACAAGACTTGTTTGTTTTGTTGTTGCTTATTTTCAGCTGGTACAGCAGAGGGGATGGGTTGGTGATGAGGAGCAGGTAGCTGTTTTGACAGGAGCCCATATTTATTTTGGAATAAAGTGACTTGTGTAGCTGTGGCTTGAGATTGTAATTCATGTAATCAGTTAGTTGCACAATTAATTTGCCCATCCTGTTCTAGAGCTAGCATTCCGCTAAGCAGCAGAAAATGCCACTAAGCTTTTCCAGCTTCAGGCTCTCAGAATATTTTTAACATGCAGTCAAATTTGCTATCGTCATCTCTCATTGAGCAGTGTTTCGTCTTGTTCTTATCTACCAATTTTGAAAGGTCTTTTCCTGAGAGGTGAGGAAAACAATAGTTGAAATAGCTTGCAGTAGAGAGAGTAGCTAAGAAAATGGAAAATGTTAGCCTCAAAGGTCAGTATTTTAGAAAGCTGAGAGCCAAAAGGGTTAGTATGAGAAGTTGTGTAATCTTTTGTATTTCAAGGGAGGCTGACCTCCAGATGGCATAAAGTTTGTATGTGTATCCATCCTCTCAGTTCTGATTGACTGAAATGGAAGTCGTAAAATAAATGGGAAAAACATACTTGAACAAAAGACTAAATTAATGTATTGTGATTTTTTCAGATTTAGTTTTTCCTTTTTGCTGGACTGGAATATATTTTACTACTTTATATATAAATAGCATTTCTGTGTCTTTGTGGTGATGATTTCATGCAGTAAAACAGAAACATAAAGCAAATTATATTTTACTTTTTTCTGTGAGAAAACCAGAAAAAGCACGGAATAAGAATCTGAAAGATTGCTGTAGTTGCAATTACCCTGTTGTGTTCCCATTTCTTAAGCACACTGGTTGTCACACTGCATCCAAGTTTGCATAGGTTTAGGGTTCTGCTTTGAGGCCACTAGTTCCAAGAAAAATAAGGTTCACAAGGTCTTAAAAGAAACTGCTTAATGTATGTTCAGACAGTATTGAATAACAGAGAAGTGGCACATTCAAAATGGAAAAGCTGTTTATCGGTTCATTTTTGTGGAAGGTGCTGTCAGGGACAGCAGGTGGAAGAGGAAATAAGGATCTCCAAACCTGGTAATGAAATACTGTTCCCACTTCTTCAGTTAGTGAGGGCCATTCATGGTAACAAATGTTATTCTGAGTTCTTGTGGTTATAGCTTCATTCTGTATTTCTGTACTAAGTAATGTATCTGGAAACTTCTGATGTCAGTGTGCATGTAGAAAATGAAATATATATCCCGGTGGCTGCTGTGTTTCTTGCAGTTATGTACACACTGTAATAGAAAGATAAAGCCTGCAATGAATTTGTGTCAGATTTTCACCAAAAAACAAACCCACAAAACCTATGTTTTAAATTATGATGACATTTTGTTGAAGTTTTAACTTGCAGCTTCCTAGACCTGTTGGTCTGGGGTTTTATACTTTCAAATTCATGTTCCATCTCAAATGTCTGAACACCACAACTGATAAAAGCTTTCAGGTTGCAGAGCACTTAATTGTGGCTACAAGCTTCATCTTTGGCTAAGGTGTAAGAGATACTGAGTAGTACAATGCGATGCCTGCTATGCCTGTCTTCCCAGCACTAAGTGACTGTGACATGCATTAGTAAAAGAAGTAAATTCAAAGCTTGAGAGGGAAGGAAAAAAAAATAAATCCAGAGATACTGGGCAACTAATCACTAGTAATCTGTTTTGTGCATACTGATTTCTAAAGGATTGAGAAAACAGGTCTCTGTTAATTTGGTTAATAGCAATAAATATGCTATTCTTTAGGTACTTCAGAGTGGAAATTTTCCTTTCCTGTTAAGCTATTTTTATTAGGAGAATTCATCTGGGAAGCAGAGATGCAGCATAGTGTATTTCTTTTGGTTTAGCATCTGAGCCAGTATAACAAGAAATCAGAAACAGGACATCAGTTATATTTTTGTATTGCTTTTGTTTTATACTTTATCTTGGCCTTAGACATTACTGTGTTTTCGTGCACAAAGTAATATTACTTGTAATCTACACAGTATGGGTTACAAATTATATATTTAATGTGTTGTTTCCCTACAAACAAGTTTCATTTGTTGTTCTTTCCTGGTTTTGTGCTGCCTACCTGTGTCTTCAGTAATTTATTTCATTGGTAGGAAGCATGTGGTGAGTGCAGTTTGTTTCTGTGTGAGGTATCTTACTGTGTGCCTTAGGAAAAGTGTCACTCTGCGGCTATAGAAAGCAGCAGGTCATGCTTCCACTGGGTACAGGATGTCAGAAATTCATCTATTGCAATATTACACTATGAGTCTGCTTGATTTAAAGGAACTGTATGTATTCTAACACTTACATTCACTTATGACTTTTTTCTTTTTTTTTTTTCACAAGAGTAATGACTAGTAGATGGTAACTGACTGAAACGTAACTGTTGTAATAAGAAGCAAACTTGTCTACTTCTTGATGCTGCTTCCCTTCTTTGCACTTAGCCTTATGCCCAGGAAAAGGTACTGAGAAAACTAGTACTTAACTATTAACTCCCACTGTTGCATTTGCTGATCTGTAGATGTGGGTTGGCATAAAGAGGTAAGCATTGAGCACCACATCATACAGTCCACCATTAAAATACTCGGTTAAACAGTGGTGCGCAGACAGAGGTACATGAAGCTATGGCTGTTACACGTTGCTGCAGTGTTTAAAAAAAACAACCACCTACTAAAACAAAAAAAAGGAACAACAAACTTTGCTCTCTACAGGTGAAGTTAAAGACAATCACTGAAAAATTGGTCATAAAACTTAATTTTGAGCTGTTGTGTCAATTAGGTTTTTAATGTGAATTATTAAAAGCAAAATACTAATGCTGTCTCTGTGTATAGAACTTGGGGAATAGCTTAAGGGTAACAGACGATTTTATTTCTTGGTCACGTGTCACAGGTGAGATCAGATCAGCTTTGCATTAGCATGCTGGTAGTGATGGAAGTAGGCATTGCACATATAAATAATTTTGGCCATCCACCAGCAAAATGCTTAAGGGAGATCAGAGCACTTATGTTGGACTCACACTGGAACCGAGGCAGCCACACCACCAGTTGACATGTCTGAGCAGAAGGCATGGCTGCTGGTGGGAGTGAGGACTTTGGAAATTCATTTTGGGGACTTCATGTGTGACTACAGCCTAGGGTGTAGTTTCCTGAACAGCACCCCCACACCACTCGCAGCCAGCACAGACACATGCATGGCCTGGTGGTGAACCAGGTCTGGACACAGATACAATGAAAAAAGTGAGGTTTTGGCTGGTTGAGTTCCTCCGTCTCCTCCATCAGCTGGTACAAAGCCAGGACAGTGCCAGGCACAGGCTGCAACTTGAGCTGATGGACTGGGCTTGGCAATAACTCGAGAGGGCTGCCTTCCTGCCCTTCATTTTGCTGGCAAACACAGGAGAAGCAAAGATGTTGCTGGAGCCTAGATGTGCCTGTGTCTAATGTGGCTCCTAATTCTCGCTTTCCTTAGTCACGATTCAGTTAGGAGGCCTGGCTTGCATCAGATAAGCACCTGCAATATGCCTCTATTACTTCTACAAACACAGCAGCTGCCATAGCTTTTAAAAAAAATTTAAAAAATAGCCAGGCTCTGGAGGAAGCCACGATTACAATAGTACCTGCTCGACACAATGATTTAAAACCCAGGGAGTAGAAAGAATAAATCTGTTCTCAATTTAAGGAGCTTGGTTTTGCTGTTAGGTGTGGTCTGTACAGGAGGGTACAGCCTTTTTGGCACAGCCTTAGCTCACCCTTACACAATCAAGAGCAGAAGATGTTGCCTAACTTCCAGGTGACAGTTGCGGCCCTTGGTTGAGACCCTTCCTCTCGGCTTCTAATATAAGCTTCATAAGCCATTCTAGGCTCTGTAGGGCCCCTTCGGAAGACCAGGTAATCCCTGACATTAACTTCAGAAGAGAGGTTTAGAAGACTGAGATACATCACACTGAAAACTGGCTTCTGATTTTCAGGTGGTCTTGCGCATATAGTAGAGGCAATTGAATAAACATCCTGGACTTTGCTTTTTGGCATTTGAGCCATGTAGTTAATTTGGGCTGTAGTTCATACCCTTAAAACAAGATATTTGTGCTTTGTTTGACTGGGACCTTTCCTGGCTTCAGCAATTAGTTCTATATTTTTCACTCTTTTAAAAAAGAAAAAGAAAAAGAACAAGTTAGCTTCCACAAGTTCTTGTGGGTTTGAAACAGACATTTCAAAAGATGGGCAGCTACTCTCTTAAAATGGTCTTTCCAGTTGAGTCAGCAGCCAGCTTGCAAACATGTGGTGTTTTCTCATTTATACAGATCCAGTGTCCATCTTGCCAATTTGTCTGGTGTTTCAAGTGCCACTCTCCCTGGCATGAAGGCGTTAACTGCAAAGAATACAAGAAGGGAGACAAGCTGTTGCGTCACTGGGCCAACGAAATCGAACACGGGCAGAGGAATGCCCAGAAGTGTCCAAAATGCAAGGTGAGCTGCTCTCCCTTGGCTTGCAAGTAGTCTGCTTTTTTGGGTTGGTTGGTTGTTTTTTTGGTTGTGTGTTTTTGGGGTTTTTTGGTTTTTTGGTTGTGGTTTGTTTGAATACTTTTAAGGTTCAGGTTAGGTACGCCGAATCTATTGCTCTACATCTACTTCACAGACTAATTAAAGAAACAGGAGTATATGGTAGGAAAAAAAGTCCTAAGTATGTTTTCCACACTGAGCCTTACCTCCTGCAAATAGGAGAATGTTTATCTGAGTATGTTATTTTGGTCTTGAGGAAGAAATGCCTGTGATGTCATAGCCTGAAATTGAAAGATTCTAAAATACTAAGAAAAATTCAGAAAACTCAGAAATCAGCAGTTGGTTGTTTACCATTCCTTCCATGCACACGTGACATTTGAGTGGTGTTTTAACAGCTTGCCTTTTGGTAAGAGTTGAGATGTTTGAGCCAGTTCTAAAAATGTTCGTTTTCTGGGAAGTCTTACGCTAATATCCTTTTAGAAACTTTGCTCCTTTTGGAGTGGGAAAAAGGATCTGTTTTGGTTTTAATTTTTTAACTTTTGTCCAGATTCAGATTTTCTGACAAGGCGAGTGATGTAGCTGTTGAAATAAGCTGAAATAAGTAAACCAAGTAAAAAAAGTGCAAGGGAAAGAGGGCTGCTCGAAGGAGAAAGTAACTAAAATTGCTAAATCTAATGTCCTTTTTTTAATAAGCTTTAAATATAAAACACTAAATATACAACTGTTTTCACCATCTTCAGTGTAAAGGCTGGATGCTTGAAACTTACACAGGTTAAGTCACTAATTTCGAAACCTGAAGTTGTGTGAGTTAAGCAGTAAATTAAAAAAAAGACTTTAGGTTTCTCTCCATACTATCTCCCACCATTTTTTATTTTCTTTTGATTATAAGAAGTTATGAGATGAACACAGGTTCTTTTTCCTGTGGTAAGTCCTTTCTGGTAGTGTGGTACTCCCAAGTGAATATTACAGAGCAGTTCAACCATTTCATAAACCGTATCACTACACATGCTCCTGATATTTTTTGGCAGAGGTGAAGAAACTTCTTGCCTACAATCTCCAAGGTGTTTATATCAATACATTGTTTGGTTTTAAATCAAATCTATAACCAGCAAGTAATCAAAAGAACCACTTAGCCAGTGGTTACTGGTACTGTTCTTTTTCTTTCCTCGCCCCTCTCTTCCTTAATCTGTTATTGAGTAGTTACAAAAAATACATCTTGTGCAACATTCCTTGTCTTCATAACAGCCTTACTAGATGTCTGGGCACATGGGAGTAAAGATAGCAACATCTAACAATTTGGGGTCAGAGGAGTAGAGCAAATACTTTCTCTGCCTCTTCTCTCCAGCCATCCCCCAAAAACCTTATATAAAATGACATTTAATCAGGTGACTTATATTTCTAAATAAAATAGAGAAAAGAGCGAAAGAGAAAACAGAGTAATATGCTATTTGATTTATCCTTGTTTTAGATCCACATACGCAATGTTTCAAGTGATAATGTATTTTGATGTGTGCATATATTGTATTTGAAGAACCTCTTTCATATTTTGGTTTAAAAACTTGCAGCAGTCCAAATTAATAGATTTAGAAAAGTCAATAATAAATTATAAGTGTCAAGATACTAATACTTAGTCTTCATGCTAAAACTGAAAGGCACAGAAATTGAAGGTAGAAGCTTCAGTAGAGGTAGTTTCTTTGAGATAACTTGTAAAAGTACTGGTAGCTTCCGAAGTGTCGTATTGATCACAGTGTAAACTGGCCATACTTTACAGATAGCATCTTGAGATACTTATATATACATGAAGATCCATATATACACAGAGACTCTTTCTTTAAGTAGCTGTACCACAGAAGTAGATTGCACACTTACTATCTTGTACAGGCATGCAGGTGAAAAACTGGGAGTGCTCTTATGGTGTGTGTGTGATAGGCGAATCCTTAGGGAAATATTCACAAGCTTTTTTAGTGGTTTTGGTAAGTCCTTTGAAAAAACATAATCCTTTGTAGGTGAATATCAGTGGGCACTGTTAAATAAGCTTAAACAAGGATTCTTTTTCCCTGTAGGTGTACACAGTTTTAGAGTACCTAATAGACGCCTAATCCTTTATAGGCAAATACAAGTGGGTACTGTTAAATAAGCTTAAGCAAGGATTCCTTTTCCCTGTAGGTGTACGCAGTTTTACCATACCTAATAGAAGTAGCTTATATTTACCTAGTCTAAGATATGCTTACATAAGCAAATAAAAATGTTACACAGTGTCAAAATACATAACTGTAGATTTATTTTGTGATTATATATCAGTATGGAAATATTATAAAATACTACTTTTTAAAAAAATATATCTTAAATTAATTTAGCTTTTTTCTTTTTAATGGAGCCTTTTCCAAATTTATTATATGCTATTTCGAGAAACTCATTGTGTTTCCTAAGAAGACTTGTTGAAAAAGTGCTGATCTTGTTCTAGAAGGAGCTGGCTAACTAAGGGAAATTTGCTATATATTATCAGATGCCTTTTCATAAAACCTGTAACCTTACTTGTCTTTCCTGTTACTCAAAACTGTACAAAAACAACACTCTGTGAGGAAACATCAAGCAGCAGCTCTGGCTTAAAAAGCTTTGAACAGCAGCAGAAATTTAAGTAAACAATGATGTCAATGTAAATCAAGAAGAATATGCTTCTCACCTGTGGATTCACTGCTCTGATTAATGAGTGTTATCAAATAACTTGGGGCATAGTTTTTGAAGATGGTCTGAGAATTATTCTCAATTCTCTGGAGGGAGGAGGGTCCTTGCTTCTATGTGAAGGGATGAAGCTGTGTACCAGGTTTACTTCAGAAGGAGTGGAGGAGAAATGGCCACTCTCTTCTTCAGATCTCTTGGAATTGATTTCCCTTGGAAGATTTTTATGAGTAATACACAGAGGGAGTAAAGTGAAGGTGTGAAATAGCCACTGTGCTGTTTCAGTTGTTTCCTTAAGACTCTGAGCTCTCTGGGCTTTGCTGGTGGTGTGTAATTTTCACCCCTCTTGTTCTGGGAGTCTTTTGTGGGTTACATTTTCCAGTAAGGTGAGGATATGTCTGTGGGTCTGAGCAGGCTCTGGATGCAGGATGAAGCCAGTAAGACTGACCTAATGCTTGTAGACAGGAACTGGGCTTGCAGTTGTTGTGTTCTCACCTTGCTTTCTCCATCCCCACCGTGCTGTTGGGGACCCTGGACTCAGAAGGCTCCGAACCCCAAATGGCTGCAGCTAACTATAGCAAGCCGCATTCCCAGCCCATTGTGTTCCCCCAGCTGTCTGCTGCATGCCAGGGTATCACCTACAGAGCAGGAACACTTGTGGTGATATCTGACCCACTGGTGGTCACTTTCCCAACCTATAGATTCATAATCCATCTCTGTCAGTGGATTATCATAAGGGGAGGGAGGTGCTTCCATGTGAACCAGAGCTGAAGCTGATCTGGTAAGATGTCATGTCTCAGACTTGGGAGAAGCCTGACTAAATCATACAATATTCATCTGGCATTGTCAGTCTGCTTGCACGTAATAGGAAATCCAAGCCCCATATCTAAGGTTGGAGGGGTTTTTTATTTAATTTTTTTTAATGAAGCTTTTCCTCACTAAAAACGGGAAAGTTTTTTTTACAACAAAAATATAGGCAAGTACAACCACTTGCTCCAAATTCACAGCTTTTGAAGGCAGTTACATATGTACGGATAAGTAATCACTAATTTTTTTTTAATACTTAACATTTTGAAGAAGCCAAGATAAATTACATGTAATTGCAGTATGTGTCCATAAGAAAACAAATCCTCTATGAACTTCTTCATGTTGTAAGAGGACTCAGAAGTTATTTAAGAAGTCATGCCTGGATAACTGGAGCTGGGATGCTTCTAGGAAAGTGTGGGTAAGAAGGATGGCAGGCAGTGTCCAAGAGGTGGGTATTTCTGAAATGTATTGATGGTAGAAAGTGTAAAGCTATTGCCAGCAGCTCCTTGATGTTAAAAACTTCAAGAACCAAAGAAAATTGATTTTTTTGAAATGTGAAGTAGTTTTCGTTTGCATCTTGGGTTTGTATGGGCTCTAGGCTTCTACAGATTTTCAATTAAGATGGTAATTTACCAACTAGATTGGGTTGTTAAATTGGAGAAGAGAATGGAACTTTCAACAGTCTTGATCAAAAAAAAAAAAAAGAAAACAGCTAGTTAATTCTCGTTAGTTTCATAAGATTGAATACCTTCACTTACGTTTTTAACATGGAGATGTGTCATTGAAACAGCTTATAAGGAAAGATATCTCTAAAACTGAAAAAATGGTATGTAGTTGCTGTCTGAATTTCAGTCCCCTGAAGAACTCATTGGAATTAAATTTTAAAGTTAATTTGTTAAAATACATTGTCACTATTAAAATTCCGTAATTCTTAAATTAATCTCTTAGGAATTAAGTAACTGGGCATGTTTAGTTTGGAGAAGAGGAGGCTGAGGGAAGACCTCCTTGCCCCCTGCAGCTACCTGAAAGGAGGTTGTAGAGGTGCTGGCTTCTTCTCCTAGATGAATAATGACAGGACCAGAGGAAATGGTCTGAAGCTGCAGCAGGGGAGGTTTAGATTAGATACTAGGAAGAACTATTTCACTGAGAGCGTGGTGAGGCACTGGAACAGCCTGCCCAGGGAGGTGGTTGAGTCACCATCCCTGGAGATATTTAAGAAATGTGTAGATACAGCACTTCAGGGTATGCTCTAGTGGCTGAGATTGTTCGGACAGGTGATTTGATTTGTGGGATTTGGGGTTTTTTTTTGTGGGTGGTGCTTTTTGTTTTGTTTTGGTGGGGATGGTGGTTTTATTTTTGGGGGGGCGGTTGTGCGTTTATGGTTGGACTCTATTTCAGAGGTCCCTTCCAACCATGAAAATTCTGTGAAATTAAATAAACTATGGCTCCATGAGCAGAGTCAACACTTTTCATATAAACCTTGAAAACTAAAAGCAGAAATCAAACAGACAATATCCCTCTTAGAAGAAAATAGTGTGTAACTTCAGAAGTTATGCTTAAATTTGTACAACATTTGGTAGATTTTTCATTCCACTTGCTTGCATTCAATGCTTAAATGCAAAACTCACCAGCAATGGTACTTTTTTTAGGTGATTCTGGAAAACAGGGCACCTGTGATATAGCAGGCTTCCTCAGGGTAGAGGGGGATAATTACTTGGTCAGTTTGTTCGCATCCCTTCTGTAGGATGAATGCGAGTCCAGTAGAACACTTGCCCACTAGAAAGTAATGTTTTTATAGCCTGATCCTCTCTCTTGTGAATGTCTGTCTGTGTGAAAGAAACATTTGAAAGTGTACAAATATGAATTCTGAGTTCACTACTGTTTGCACAAGGATGTTGGTAGGTGTACCTGGAACTATTCTTAGCCCTGGAATCTTTTACCAGAATTATTGCTGGTGGAAAACAGCGCTTTGTTACATGTATAAAGTGCCAGTTTCAGTAGCTGTTTGGGTGAAGGAGATGAGCCCTGATTAGCAACAGGGCCTGATTGACAACAAACACTCCTTATCCTCTCAAGAATGTGGGATACCCCAGGAGTCACAAAGCCTCTCCTGAGGTGAAAAGCTTCAGTGGTACCTGAGCTTTTGGCATCTCTGGTTCTTGCAGGGTCACTGAATGCTGATGCGTTGTCTTTACCTGTACTTCCTTGCAAGATAAATACATATAGATATTGATAAGAATCTCAGGAGGCATTCATTCATCTGTTGCAAATTTCAACAAATAAAGTTCCAGTTGGATATAAGGGGAAAAAATATTCCCAGGGAGGATGGTGAAGCATGGGACATATCCATATTTGGAAATTTTTAAAATCTAGTGAGATGAGGCCTGGAGTAATCTGATCTGGTTTAGAAGTTTGCCCAGCTTGGAGCTAGGGGTTAAAATAGATGACCTCTGAGGGTCACTTCCAATCTCAACTACTAGGTAATTTTATCTGCCATTCTGCTGTGGCGTATGGCCTCAGGATAGGGGGTCTTTAGCAATTCTTGTAAGCCAGGAAAAGTATGTGTCAACCACCCCATTATCTGTATTTTTAGTTGGCAAGATTGAGAAGTAGCTGGGTAATTGTAGGTGATTTAGTGAAATACTCAGTCCTGGGACTACCCACTCTCCTAAGTCTCAGAATTAAGCAAAACTGAAGCCTTACCAAACCTGTGCAAAGTAGGTAAATGTATCAGTTCTGCAAAAGAGTTCATGGAAATACATGTATGAAGGTTTTTATATAGGCAATCAGCAAAAAGATGCCAAAGCAAAACATAGGCAGCTCAGCTTCATGCTGTCCTGTGTCCATTATGAAACCCCGGTGTGATTCTTTTATACAGTTTATGAAAGACTTATTTTCTTAAAAAAAAAAAAAAAACCATAAAAAATCTTATATTTTTCAAATCATTCACTCTAACAGCAGAGCCTTTCTGCCGTTTATTACAAAATGTCAAATCAATTAATAGTGATAATGGGAAAAGGAGTGGGGCTGCAGGTGGCATAAGAAGGAAACTCATCTGTGGAGGGGTCAAACAGAGTTCATAACTATATTTACTGTGCTGCTTTTATTTTTAAAAGTTTGGTGTTAATGTGTCCACTTCCAGTAATAAAAGCAAGTTTTTATTAAGGGCAAGGATCACTTTGATTCTCATCTGATATAGAGTGTTTAAACAAAAGAGGAGGATTATATAGAAAACTATGAAGGGAGATCTGGAAATAGCAATAAATCACATTTGATAATCTGAAACATGCCTTACAAAACCATTATTGTCTTAGGACAACTGAAGTATTAATGCAAATGCAGAGTTAAGTGAGGGGCTGCTTGTGGTGTCTTTTCCTCTGATGCATGGACTGCATGGGGTAGTGCCTACTTCCCTGTGCCTGGCAGGGGGGGTGTTGGAGAGAAAAAAAAAAAGCTTTTCTTTTTTTATTCTGCTCATACAGATCCACATCCAGAGAACAGAAGGATGTGACCACATGACCTGTTCACAGTGTAACACTAATTTCTGTTACCGTTGTGGGGAGAGATACCGCCAGCTCCGGTTCTTCGGAGATCACACCTCAAACCTCAGTATCTTTGGATGCAAATACCGCTACCTCCCCGAGAGACCACATTTAAGGAGATTAGTGCGAGGCTCTGTTTGTGGTGAGTGGATAAATGTTCCTTGTGGAGAGCTGCACAGAGAGGTGATGGGGGGGCAATAATAGTTAAAAAATATTGGTTTAAAGTATGAATGGGCAGCCTGTTGTTTGATTATGTAGAAGGTGGTTTATTAAAAATATTTAAATATATAGCATTGCATTCCCTGGACTGTGTATGAATAAGTATTGTGTCCTATACTGATAGCTTGTTTCCTAACCCTTTTTAATAATATGTAAGCAAACTAGAAAAATACTGTCCATGTGTACATTGCTGGCTGTGATATTTATTCTAAAAGCATATAGGAGAAACAGATCAGAGCAGGAACCTTTTTTTAAAGGAAGTTCTGTGTCAAGAATTTGTTTGAATAAAGCATTGTTTGAATTTGAACCTGATCTGATTTAGAAAAAACAAACTACTCAGCCCATCTAAATAGGACACTTTTCTTTTAGCTCTGCTTCAGATAAAATCCAGTTTCAAACAGAATACAACTATATACATTAATTTATCCAACAAGAATATAATGCCAAAAGCTTGATTTTTTTTTTTAAAAAAGCACTGCTAATTTGCTTTTGAACCAAGTGTATACCTGTCTCAACTTATAGAAGCAAAAGAAAAATAGATAATTGATTAGATTATTGCCTTATGTCATCCCTCGCTTATGCATTAACTTCAGTCATTGTAGTGAGGCTTATAGTCTGTAAAGCTATCTATAACATTATAGGAAATTATAGTATTAAGTATCAAGAAACAGTGACCTGTAAAGGAAAGTAGGACATTTAGTAGTTTGAATTAAAATAGGAGATGACTTGGAATTCACCTAGGATAAAGAAATGCTATGAGCTTATCAATTGGTAACATTGAACATAGAGGTAAAGGTAAGAGACTGAACGTGTGGAAAAAACAAGTCAGCAGGCTTGTGCTGAAAACAGTACTCCTGAGCCAACCGTGTTTCACTAAATGAACTAGGTAATTTCCATTTTAGAGTAACACAAGAGTTGGCACACAGGCTCGTAGGCTGTGTAATGGGAATTCCAGTCTTGCCAATTTCCAAAGTTGTGGGAGGCACCCAAACCTGGAATGCTGGTTTAGCAAATGGCAGTAACTCATTCAGGCCCATTAGTTTGACCTCAGGAACTTGCACGACTTTAGAACAAACTATGGGAGAAATGAATTAAAGAAAAAAATAGGCAAGTGGATAAAAGTTCAAATGACTGGATGTGCCTACTCTGACAGAGTTCATAAATTGCAACACATAAGATCTTAGTTTAGATTAAATACAATGCTGGCACTAAAGCACACAGGCATAAAATATTCACAAATAAATTGAGGTTTAAAATTCAAGAGCCATTTAAAAGTAAAATTTAAGAGCTTTCCATAAAAGCCACAATGGCCAACAATATGAGCTGTTTTAAAATTAATCTTTGGTACGTTTGATGGAATTAGTATCAGTAATAGCACGGGATTGTGCTCAGAGGCATTACCAATTCTGTGCTGCTCATGTGCAGAATCATGAGTTATTCAAAGATTAAACCACTTCTGTACAATTGATATAAAAATATAAAGTAAATGTTTCTTAATAAAACATAAATCTGCCATTTTTCCAATGGTTTACATGAAAGGTATCTGAACAAGCAGTTGGCATGTTTTGATGCCACATATGAAGTCTGAAATACAGGTGCAGGTACTGCATGTGCATAACTGCTATTAAAATAATTTTGTATTTTCCTTGTTTCTTTTTTCATAAGGAAAAGGTTGTGCATTACTATTCATAACAAAAAAAAAAAAGAAAAAAAAAAACCAAAACCAAACAACAACAGAAAAAAAACACACCAAACCCCACACCTTTCACTAGTAAGAAAGAAATTTGATTTATTTGCAAACAGTGACTTGGAGATAATGAAGAAATGTGGAAGTGCATATGTCAACTTTCAGCGGTAGAGATGTATATGTTCATATTTATAAAAATATGTATAGAGAAGGGTATAATACATTTTACTTCCACTTCCTGTTTGCATGTGCACTTTTGGTTTGCCTTAATTGGTAGACCAAGGAAGATTAGCAAAGCTTAAAGCCACATCTTAATTTCTCATAGGGTTTTTGGTTAATTTTTCTCCAGAACTACCTCTGTGATACAGTATTATTTTCCACAGGAAGGGTCATCATTTGAGCAGAGACGGAGCTAGCTGAACCTGCTGGCACATGTGGTAATTGCCCTTATTTTGACAGTGGCTTAACGCCCAAGTTGACAGTGCTTCAAAGAATTCTGCATTGGTACCAGTGACCCTAAATCCCTCAGTCTCTCTAGAGCTCTGTATTTTAATATTGATTCTGACACAATGTATGAATAACTACCAGAATACTCCAGAAGCCTAAGAGAATTCATGCTTAAAGATAATTTAAACAAAAAAAAAAAAGTTTAAACTTATTTACATCAGATTAGGATTCAGGAATTCAGTTTACTGCTTAGATCATTGGCTTAGATCTTGGCATATGTGAGCCAGTCTTGATTTATTTTTTTTTTTAACTTTTTTTCCACACAAGGGCATATGATGGCCAAGGTGAAATAGCCTCAGGTTGCGCCAGGAGAGGAGATTGGACTTTAGGAGACATTTTTAGACTGAAAGGGTTATTAAGCATTAGAATGGAGTGTCCAGGGAAGCGGTTGAGATGTCATCCATGGAGGTATTTAAAACACAGTAGTACACATAGTACTTAGTGACATGGTTTAGTGATGGTTTTTTATCAGTGTTGGGTTGATGGTTGGACTCGATGATCTTAAAGGTCCCTTCCAACCTAGATAATTCAATGATTCTATGTGGGCACATAAGCCTTCTTACAGAAGTGTATATGTTGTTGTAAGGGGTTATCTCCTGACATTTTTTCTTTTGAGATGGTATAATCCCAAACTCTGATACTGTGTCAGTTCAGTTTGTGGATTGTGCCATCTTAAAGGTGGAAATTTGATGAGATCTCCTGTCCTTGTAAAACTTCAACAGATTTAAAGCAAATTAGAGGCATGTAAAATTGAGGGGAACACGCCAAAAAAGCCAACCAAATACTAAAAAAAACCCCAACAAAATTAATTACCAACTGTAAAGGTCTGAGTTTGTCCCCAACAGTGAACAATTAGAAATAAGATCTCATTCACTGTGTATTTCCAGTAACCATGAGTTTAGAGACTTCCTTATTTAAGGTTTGTATCTGAACCTTTGCTTAATAACTATCAATAGATGTATCCTGTACCAACTTAGGCAGCTCTTAGATTATTTGTAGTTTTGGCTTTCATGTTATCTTTGATAGAAGCTGTAGGATGTAACTGTGTAGATTTTACTATATTGTGTAGAGAGTATTTTCATCCTTGTGTTGTGTGCTTGTGTGATTTGCCTTTTTAATAGATTGCCAATAATTTAATTGTTTACTTTTTTATCATAAAAATGAGTAAATGATAATAGCTTGCTTACGCTCATGTATTTTTCTCTTATAGATCCTCCTTCAGATTCTTCTTTGTCATGATTTTTTTTTTTTTTTAATTTTGTTGCCTTGTTTTGAGCTGAAGCTTCCTAGGCATAACAGTTTAAGATCAAGTTGAAAATTGAGAAGTTATTAATTCCAGTTAGGAATCATGCCTAGGCTCAGAGATGTGTTGGTAGCCTGAACTATAAATGTAGATACATTAAGACTTTACCAGGCAAGAGAGTGGAGTGTTATGATCAGGAGGCGGCACTGTATATTTTGAGGGTCAGCAGAAGACAGTAGAAAGAACAGATGATAGTAGAGAGATTTGCCATTAGAAGTGTGGTCTGTAAATTTAAAGTAACGTGTAGCAAGAAATAAAGATTGGATTTACTGTAGAAAAATGTCTCTGCTTTCTAGCTAAGTGAAAATTAAGAGGACATTATCTTGGCTGTCAGGGGGGGTGTGTGTGTGTGAGGTGTTGCTAGATACATTTTCTCCAGTGACTTTTTACTTTATTCTCTTGCTATGGAGAGGAAATAATTATTTAAGCAAATATGGTTATTTTGTAGTGAAGGTTATTTGGCTTGTTTCTGCCAAATCTGGGTGGGTGGAGTGTGTAGCAAGGAAAGAACGCTTCATGGCAGGCTGGCATGCTGTCACAGTTTCTGTTAAGAAGCAAATGTTTGTGCCTACAATTGCAAACTGTTCTGTAGTAAAAGTAATGGAAAAGCATTTATGGCAGCATAAATTCAAAGATACATTTCTTCATAAACCAATGGTTTTGTAGAGGTAATAGAAACCACAGGGAGAAGAAAATAAATTGGGGACAGAAGTGGTCTCTCTGAATTGGATATTTTTCTCCCCTCTGTAGCCAGCATATTTTTTAGAGGAACTTTGTCTGTGACCAGTATGGTGAGGTGAAATTGCTTTTATCCTTCAAACCCAAAGTTATGCAAGGGGAAAATTCTCACTCATGTTTCTCTAAACATTTCCTCATTTTGCAGAAAAACATCATTCTCTGTATCACAAATAGTGCAGCCCCTTTGGGACACCTGCAGATATAGTTATTACATTACCACAGATGTCTAAATCTTCATGCTGAGTAACTCAGGAGAGAAATAGTTTACCATTCGTTTGAGTAGAATTGTTCCCTTTTAGACTTGTTCCATTTACAACCTTTTTTTTTTTAAAGTAATCTTTAAAAAGAAGCTTTGAACACGACCGAACAAATAATCCAAGTTAAATGTATGGACTAATGACACAAGATTTTATTCAGCTCTGGGGCAAGTTCTACACTTGTGCTCTCAAGAGCAGTCTCAGGGCTAAGAGACATAGGATAGTCGATCCTTGGGAAGACTGGTGCCTGCAAGAACCATCCTTAGTCTCAGCAGCATTTCTTGGTGTCTTACCCTTCCCAGTGTGATTAAGAGCTTCAGAATCCATTGCATTCTGACAAATGGTGTGTCAAACTGGAACTGCATCTATAGTAGTTTGACTCAGATGTGTAAAAAGTGTGGGAGTATAAGGAGAAAAGGTATTTTGTTTTGTTTTTAAAGTTTCACCTTTAGAAAGAATGCATTGGTAACCAAAGGAAGATAATTGTCCTATGACAATGAAAGGTCATGTTGTCCTATAGGGTCTTGGAACTACACAATATTCATAATATTGTATTCACAGGCAGAAACTGCTTTATTACATGAGTTAGTCAAATACAATTAAACAACTTCTTAAACTGAATTAGCTTAGAAACCGTTCTTTGTCTGTACAAAAATCAGTCAAAAGCTAGCTCAGCCCTTTCTGGAGACTGTTCCTGTGCATTTAGTCACCATTTCAGTGTTTTAAGGTTTTCAATAATTTTGGTACCAAATGTCATAATTTTCTGACATTCTAATTATATGGTGGTTAGTGAAGTTGAGAGCTCATACCTTAAAATAATATAAGCTTTACTTTGAAATTGTTACAGGCTTTGATAATTTAAAAAATGTTTTAAATCAGTAATTTTTGGATTTTTCTTGAGGTTTTCTGTTATTCTGCATTCCTTCTCCTGTCTACAGTTGAATAATTTATTTGATAACCTCTTTGTGTATAGAATGCAGTGCAGTGGGGTCCCAAGAAGATTTACCATTAGGATGCCTAGCAACTAGAGTAATACCAACAATATTTGCCAATTTTTTTCTTCTAGGAATTAATCTTTCCCACCCACAACATTCCTATGAAACTTAAAAGCTATCAAAACAGAGCATAAAAAGGACCAATTCATTTAGCTGCTGTAAATATTTCCAAAATATCTCCTTTTTCCTTCAGACTGCCCAAATTAGTGGCTCAGGTTATGGAGAGGTTTGCATCATTATTGAATGAAGTAATCCATTTACTGAAATCTGACACACTGAAAATCTGTCACTGAAAAGTGACTTGAGAAGAGGGCAAGACAGGGAGAGATAACAAACTCAGTTTTCATTACTTCTAGAGGTGATTTTTCAAACACATGCTCAACGTGAAGAATTGCTTAACTTCAAATCCTGGATCAAACCTGCTGGTGCATCAGTAAAAATGCCTGCCCTGCTGCCTTTTCAAGCAGCAGAAGTATGTGATGTCTCAGCCAGCATAGCCAGAGAGATTCTGCCGTTTAGTTGTAATCGTGCAATTCAAGAGAGAGAACTTGGATTCAAAGTTGAGTTGTAACTGACGTGTTTCAAATGGAGGCCTGCCTTCCTTCCATGCATTTCTATGTATGATAAACTCATCAGAATCAAAGAATATGAGCACATTTTATTTTTTCTTAATGTCTTATGTTCTAGCCAGTATACTGCACACCCTTACTGCCGTACTCATGTAAGAGCAGCAATGTATCCTTTTAAATGTTGATCCAAAATAGACTTGGCTGTGGTTTGATTTAGACCTAAATCACAACTGTATGCGAAGACTTCACCATAGCCTTTTAAAGCGAGCAGGGGTGTATTTAGAGATGATGGTCTCATCTCCTTGAGCTAACCTAAACTCTCCAAGATGCTGGTTTGCTTGGCAGCTTTCCAGGGTGGTTGCTATACAGTGGGATTCCGGAGAAGCCAAATGATAGTAGCCTTATAGCTATCACGTTCCTCTTGATGCCAGAGGGATTTCAGAATGGAAACAGAAGTGAATGCAGAACTGTTAATGTACAAAAGGAGCTATGCTTGGAGAGTTGTGGTGGGTGAAGAGGCTGCAGAGAAATGCGTGTGGGGAGCTGGCTGAGTGGTGGTAGCTCCTAGCTGGATTTGTAGGATGAATCTACAAATAAGAATCCTGGTGAAGTATTAAAATAATGAACTAGCTTTTGGAAGTCTGATATTGAAATACTTATGGATGACTGGAGAGGGAGGAAAATAAAATGCTTATTTTAATTTAATGAATTTTGCATTTCAGCTGGAAAATTACTCATTACACCCCTAATACTGGTTCTGGGACTGGCATTGGGAGCCATAGCTGTTGTAATAGGTAAGAATTACATGTGTCAATAAGCCTGATTCTGATTTTTGCAGTGACTTTCGGTATGGCATCTCAATATTTTCATCTCGAAGAGAAAATTCCATGAATACCATTTTAGTACAAAGTACATGTTTTGTTTTTTTTTCTTTAAAAAAATGTCTTTAGGGTGTTTTTTTCTCTTACTTTGATTTTATGCCAATTAGCTTATTTTCGTTTTCCCAGTTATTTGGTTATTATAGCTTTTCTGAACCAAAATCTTTAGTATAGATAACCTAGTAAGAAGGGCAGAGTAATTTAAGCATAGTGCTGGGGACTGGCTGACTTAGACCCTCCCTTTCATCACCCCAGTGGATCACCAGTCTAAGTTTTTGGTCATGTGCATGACAAGATTTTTGGGGCACTAGCTGTAGTTGCTCTCCGGCTTCAGGATGCAATAACAGCAACAAGAAAGCAGCAAATTAGGATGAGTCAGTCTTAAAATCTGATTCTGTGAACTCATTTGATACAGTATCAAAACTCTGTTAAAATAGACATATTCGTGGAGATGTAGTTTTAGCAAGTCTGCTTTTTGCCTGGCTTAACTGAATTTTCCTGCAGAAATGAAATAAACTGTAACTATAAATACTATAAATACGTATTATTGCTCATGTAAGTGCATATCCACCATTTATGTTGGTGGTAATATGTCAGCAGGGGATCATGCTGCTTTACAGCTCTTCACCAATCTACTTACTCCACTGAAAATGTGCACTGTGTGTCTAGCCCTGTGGAATGTTGGGATGTGGCACCTTTATTTTGATATAATAAAGTAAAAATCTACCAGGGTAGTTACATTACTAAGATTGTACATGACCAACTATTGCGTGACCAAAACACTATTACAGCTTGTCTAGACTGCAGATGGCCAAATAAGGAATATTTCTTTAATTTCAATATTTAGCCTAAGAAGACATATCTCTCCTTCTGTATCAATATTCCAAGTTGGATTCACTGAAGACATCTATATAGAGAAAGATATCTTAAATATTTTGGGTTTTGAGTGAAGTTTTTATGCCTAAAATATAGGAAATAAAGACTTCTTAATGCTGGTAACACTTATTTTGTGTAGTAATCTGATATAATCTATGCTGGGAAAAAAAAAACCCACTCTTTTGCTTACATTATTACTGCAAAACCCTGCTAATTTTTTATAATAGCAGTAATAGCAATAATACCTCATAAGCCACTGAGGTTCCATATGGAACCGTATGGCTAGATAAGACACAATCAATGAGAGCTCTATGAGCAGTTCTAAACCCATTGATTATTTATAGGAAAGTTTTGGGGTCTAGATAATTACAGCAATATTTACAGCCAACACAACTGCTAAAGTAATCTCAGAGCTGAAAGCTCTTCTACACCATTTGCAAGGCTATTGAGCAAAGCCAGGCCCCTGGTGTCTGTAATAGTCATGTGTTACGTTGTTACTGTAGTTGTGTCTGAAAAAAGAAATCTTTTGCCATTTTAGCCAGCTGATGGCAAGAAAGGGGTGAATGCTTCTCATTTGGGTTTGAAAGAGTACCTCATGACAAATGATTTTCACTTGAATAAATGTGGTTTATGTATTTATTTTTCCTTTTACAGCTTCCTTTCTCTGAAAAGACTTTTATGAATAAATAGTTCCCTGCACAGGCAATGATAACATTTGGGTTTATTTCATAAGAGATAAGATGTTTATAAAAATAAGTACTACTTTAAAAATAAATAAAAAGTAAATCTATAACATTCTGCCTGTATTGCATGTGAAACTGATTGAAAACTAGTTTAAGTCAGCCTCTTGGATTTAGATCTAAGGATTGCTAAAATGCTTTTAAAAGTTTAAGTTTATATCTTATACAATAATATGGTACAGGAATTAATTTGTCAGAGATGGGAGTAGGGTGAGGAGGCATTTGTTATAAAGTAGACAGAAAGTGTAGCTTAACTCATTAGCAAAGAGACTGTTGCAGACTAGTATTTTTTCTAATTGTCTAAATGCCTTGTCTGAATTCTCTTGAGGCATGGAAAGCTGGACCTGAATACTCTGCATACATTAGAAGAACATAATGTACACACAATGGATTGCATTTAATTGTGATTTCCTTCTCACTTTTCTCTTTTGGCAGGTTTATTTGTGTTTCCTATCTATTGCCTTTGTAAAAAGCAGAGGAAAAGATCACGGACAGGTATGCCCTGGTAAGGATGGGCCTTACTCACCTGAACTGAGCTGGCCCTGCAAGGGCTATCCGCGCTTTGTGCAACAGAGCAATACAGTGCTGGTAACAGCATCAAAGCCACCGCCCTAGAAGAAGAAGGGGGGATCTCCTGCTCTCTTCCCTCAGCCGAAAACACTACTGCAGACCAGAAAGCCTCTTTGCTCTGGTGCACTCTGAACAAGATGGGCCCCCTGACTGCTGCTTTTTAAATGTTTTGGGGTTTGGTGTTTGTTTTTCTTTTTTTTATTACTTTGGAGGGTTTTTTTGAGTCTAAGTTTCTGAACTAGACAATCAAAGTCTGTATTGTAGCCAGAACTCTTACTACCGATTTGGCCTGTGAAGAAAGCATTTAACTGCTAACATGTGCTCCGTTTAACTTCAGTGTCGGCCTTTAAGGGGGAAATGCTTAGAAGTGTTTGGACTCTTACTGTATACTGAGCATACTACTTTTGGTATTAAAAACTACTTCTGTAAATAACTTCCATCACACAGCATTCTGTTCAGCATACCAAAACCCCGTCACATGCCAGAGCACGACAGCTGGTTATCTTCTGAGTCGTCCTGCTAGTGGCCGAGAGTGTAGATGGCCACCGCCAAACTGCAGTGCCTCAGAGGGAAATAGCCTTAGTACTGAAGCTCCATGATAACTTAGACATAGGCTGATTGGTTTCACTTTAGTATTTAATTTATGACAGTCTATTAACATTGCTTGAGGGGGTGACAGCGTTTTAAAACTCTCCCAATACAGAAAAAAAAATTGAAGGTTTTAGATAAGAAGTATCAGTGGCCTGTTCTGTCCCAAGATATCCCTGAAGTGTTGATGCAGAACATGCAAGGAAATGTGTATGCAGGGAAGTTGGAAAGCTGCTTTTCTGTTCTGACTTGGCATCTAATACACAAGCTACACACCAGTTGTGTGAAGATTGACGGGAGGAAATTCTGTAACTTAAAAAGCACTTTTGTTTGTTCTTTCAGCTACGTAAGTCTTAAAGCATTGACTGATGTCTCTTAAGGAAAATCTGTGAATTTTGGGCAAGGGGAGGGGTCGTGAATCCTTACGAGACCATTTCATTCTTATTCTCTGCTTCCAGTGCTTCTCCTCCTGAGATGATCTGAAGAGAATAGTGATCCTTGCTCTTTTTTCCTAACTTCAGAGTACCACTGTTTGCCACCAGAACTCTTTCTCAGCGCATCACCACAACAGCAATGTAATTCAGCCTTAGGAACCAGCTACTGAGAATTTTTTCACTTTCAGTTATAATCCGAACTTATCATACAAATATAACTTAAAGAAAAAATAGAATAAAATTTGTGTAAGCAAAACACTGAAACAATAAAGAAAGGAACTGAATAAGAGAAATATCTACTTTATACTTTAAAAATACAAGCTGATCTTAAAGAAAAGATTAGATTTGTACTGTGAAGGTACTTTTTTTCTTCAGTATGTGTGTTGGAAGGTACATATGTGTGTGTGTTATATATATATATGGGAAGAGGGGGAAGCAGGGAGATGGGCAACATCCTAAAGACTCTACAGCCTTCAAAATTTAGGCCCGCACATAGCATGTAATTTGAGAGGATGTGTTTTCTTTGAAAACTGTTACTAAATCTGAATCTAGTTGTAATTTTTAAGTAAAGAGTATTCTATCTCACCAACATAATACTGTTATAAGATACTCACTTTGAATTCAAAGCCTCAGTGGAAGAAACCAATGAAATTTGTTTTACCTGGAAAAACAAATATTAGCTTACCATAGTTGGCTAGTATGCTTATTTTCTGTCAGCTTCTGATTTTGTTTTCTGATATTTTTTTTTTCTTGTTGAAACTGTGTACAAGCACACCATAATAGTCAACAAGTACTTAGTATTTCTATTTGAGTTTAAGGACATGTTGGCCCTGTTTTCCTGGCAGTAGAAATACTACCTTTCTAAGACTTGAGAGTTAAGCAGGGAAGCAATGACATTTAGAAGTAAAGTTCAAAGCGTATTATCAGTGCAAATCAACCTGTTAATTAGACTTCTGTGACACAACAGTTTTCTATTTGTGTTCTGTCTGAGGTTGGAAGCTGCCTTAAAATCGGTCTTGGTTTTGAATGTTTTCTGAGGCTATACATATCAGTTGTCTTTTTGGCTTACTCAGGGATTTTTATTCCTTTCTTTAAATGTCAAATAATGAAGATATTTTTGTATTATTTAGAAAAACCTTCAGACCTCAGAGTGAGAGAGAGATATGGGTTTGCAATGCAGTCTGTAATACGGTGTCAAACTATTCCACTTGAGAATATTTTAGTACTTGATATTATCTGTAATTAACTATATAGTGGATTAATTTCCTTTCTTTTCATGGTTCTCTATAAATATGTGGGATATTCTTACAGTCTTTGTAGCTGTTTTCACTCTGCCATGTTGGCCGTTTTCAGTTTCTGATGGGAGTTCAGTAAGATCTGAAATTAAGGTGCTAAAATAAAGAGCATAAAAGGGAAGATAATAGATCTGCACTTATATTCAGAAAGCATGTCATTGTAGGTGGAGGAAAGGAACACACATCTCAACTCCAACATTATCATTTCATCTAGGCCATTCTGATTTTATCAGAACAGCTTACATCAAAGAGAAACGGTTCTTCATTGTCTACATGTAGCAAAACAAGGTATCTTTGACCTTGTAAAATAAGAGACTAATCTTGCTTTCTCTGTAAGAAATAATAAAAAAAAAAGGGAATGACAACTATATTTGCTTTTGCTTTTCTGTAGAACAGGCAAAATTTTCAAGGCCAGGCAAAGTAGGGATATGGAAGCCTTATTTCGTCCATTGAAAAATATTCCCACTTGAATACAATTTTTCATCAATATTATGTAACAATCAACTGAAATATGAGAAGTTGTTTAGTCCAAATCTCCATTCAATAAAACATATGAGAAGAGCTGTTTAAAAGCCAATAATAGAAAATCATACATAGATCAAAGTTAAGTCATTTGTTTTACAAGAGTTAATTCATCAGTTTGAAAGAAATGGGATGAACTTTGTAAGGAAACGCAAGAATAGTTTTCTTCCACTATGTGAATGTCTTCTGGTTTTTGTAACTGTACTTCAACCAACAAACTGTTCTACTCCAATTCTGTTAGCGGAAGACTTTATCAGGCAGCTGAATTAACCTGCTAAGGCAGATTTCATGCTACTGTATTGCCAATCATCAGGATTGATTTCACCACATTTAATGTTTAAGGTTATTTAGATTAAGATTATTTATCCTTGTGCAGAGCTGTTGCTCGCTGATAATAGGAAGTGCTTAAATCTGTTCTACATTAGTCTTCTCTTTCTAGCTTACCTGGAAATGGATTAGCCCAGGTGCTCAGGCCTCCTTGCAGGGGCCCTCCCAGCAGCAGTGTGCTGAGTGGTCCCAGTCCTGCTCCCACTGGAGAGAGCTGGGTGGACATGCCAGCCAGGGGAGCTGCTTTTCCCTTTCTCCAGTTCCTCCACTAAGAGTAATTAGTTGTATTTCATTAATTGGGTCAGGTTTCAGGGCTGCTCAAGCATGTCAGTGGCAGGACAATTCTGACTGCAGCCTCTCAGAGCGTCGTTAGGTGTATTTGCAGAGTTTATTCAGGAACTTGTGACTGGAAGGTAGTCATGCTTTTCCTTGTATCAGTTAATTAGCCAGTGAGAAGAACAAACTGAGAAAAAAATATAAGTGAGAGGCAGAAGTGGAGTTCTGAGTTGCCTCATGCTCTAGCTGACCCATCAATTTTAGTTGCATACAAAAAAGTCTGTTAGTTTTCAGTTCTGACCTCCTCTATAATAAGCAGCATGTTTGTATCTTTCAAATGTCATTAAAATAGTGCACGTTGAGTGATCTATTATCTTCCTTTGGGGCAAGTGTAAGTAAGAGAGGATTTTGATGTTACAAATGCTGACTTCATAACTCTTCCTCGTATGCTAGGGTGGTTTTTTTAATCTGCATCTATTTATTGGTTCTGAAAGTTTGAGCAGCGTGATGTTTTACTTTATTAAAAATATTAATTTGCAGGGACTATTGCCAATTTGATTAGGAGGTGTTTTGGATCGCCATAAGGTATTCCTTTTAGCCAAGGGGCTTTCTGCTCTTCCAAAGACTGCCATAGCTTGTGTGATGGTAAATTGTTTTTAGGTAGAGCAGTAACGCTGTCAGAGGATACAAACTCTTCAGTGATTGAATGGTTTCTCATGCCCCTTAGATCTGAGAAACTGTTTCGCATTCAATGGCCAAACAGTTTGTCGTGTAGATTTTTTGAGGTTTTTTTTTCAAATGTAGCTGTGGTGGTTTGTTTCTTGAGCAAAGCTTGGATCATGCATAGTGCTTGGTATGGTAACCGCCTACGTCCAAGTTTGTGGATAAGAACCATGGATTGCTGTTACTTTTACAGTTGATGTTAGATCTCTGATTTTGCTGACAGGAAGAATCCCACCTGAGGAAACTATTAAAGAGATAATTTCTTAATTTAATTTTGCAGCCTTACAGTTGCAACGGGCCAGCTCCATTCCTGATACCTGTTGTAGCCTCGTTAAAACAGAAGTCATACCCATTTTTATGCCAATGTGGAATTTGGCTCCAAATATTTTAATAAAAATATCTGGAAGCATGTTGATAGCCATTGTACAGCAAATTGAAAATCTACTTTGCTTCTGAGGAAGTGCAGACCACTATGGAGCTGGTCCCCTAAACCATGGGGTGACACTAGTGCTGTTTATTAAGTGCAGGAGAGGGCAGGGATTAGGGAAGAATTTCCAAGCATTCATATTAAAGCAAATCGTCAGGGGAAGGAAAACTAACTTCTAATGTAATGAAGAGACCCTCTTAATGCTTTGAGTCATAAATAAAGCTAGAAGCAACATCCAAGGAGTGTTAAATAACTTCTTAAAATTCTGATTTCTTTAGTGTAACAGATATTAGCACAGTGTCAGAATTAGAATTACAGCTGTTCAATATTTTTCATACTTAACACATAAACTTGAAAAAGAGGGCACAGAAATATTTTAAAAAGCTATATTTCAGATATATTTGGTGGCTTGTCTTGCTACTGTTATGTGAAAAACCAGCTAAGCCTTGATTTAACTGCAAGGGTAGCAGTGTTTTCATTTAAGTACTTCTAAAGCTGTAACACAACACCCCCTAACTTTTTTCTTAATTAAACTAACAAATGCAGCTTGTTGCAGTTACACACGACTGTACCTTCCTGGTTGATTCTTCCTTATTCTGTGCATAGAGGAGTGAGGATCTATAAGTTCCCTCTCCAGTAAGGAATGTAGTGGTCATATTAGGCAATTAATCACTGATTCTCCTCTTAACCTGATGATGGAATGCCATAAGGTAGGGAAATGAAAAATTACTTTAGAGTATGTGCTCTTATTTCAAAAGTAAAAATGTATAGGGAGCTTAAAGTACTTCCTAGTAACAAAGGAAAACATGAATTTCTAAGCATAATTCCAGCTGCTTATTTCTATTTTTTTTTTTTAAAAAAGTTGTTATAACAGCAATTAGTTNATTTTGGAGCTTATTTGGCTTACAAAACTTGAAAAATTAGTCTGAAGTGGTTTGGAGCGATCAACATCAGGAGAAATTTATTGTGGAAAAATGTTTTATATTTTTAGCACAGGCATGGATTTTGCACATACCTGCTTAAACACAGCTGCATGGTAACCCCATTCAGTATTTATCTTGTTGAAAACTGAAAACAGTGTTGTTGAAATTTTAACCTGTTGTCACTGAGCATGATGCTACTAATACAATGCCACATTTACCTCTTTTAGAAGGAAAACCTACTTACAGAATCCAAACAAGCTGTTCAGATATTTCAGACCTGCCCTATAAAAGTCCTGATACAGTCAGGAAACATTTTCTTGCCTTATGCAAGTTCTGGGTAAGCACATTGATTCAGTCTTTAGTCACGGACTATCTTTTTGCAAAAAATTGCACGCTTAAGAGTTCTTCAAATCAATTTACATTCTGTTGCTTTGTGTCCGGAAACTGGGCAGGGGTAGATTTACATTTCACTGTGTTTACAATCTCATCATAAAATGTTTACCGTATTTCCATTTGTTACACACTTTATTTCTAATGCTCTTCTTTCCAATTTCCAAAATCTCAAACTGACTTGTGAAAATGGCTGAAAATGAAATTGGACCTGGAAAATGTGATCTCATAAGAAATCATTTCAGTAATGCTTTGCTATAGCAGCAAAAGATTAACTGTTTTATTTAAATGCCTGAATACAAAATGCTGAAGTCTGTTTTTCTTCAGGGCTTTTAATTTTGCATTTTTTTAAATATAATTAAACAGCACAGTCATCTTTGTTACATAACTAACCACGTCAAAATAACTTTTTAAGGTATGTGTTAATTCTGCAGACTATAGTAGAGATGAGTATAGTAAAAGAAAACATGATCTGTTTCTGAGGTTGTCCAAGCTGAACTTTATCTTAATTCCATGACAATTCAATGAGGGCGTCTTCTCCTGCCCCCATCTCTTTTTTTAAATGTGTTTTAAGGTGAAGAATTGCCTTTAAAATAGGGTAAATTTGAATGGCAAGAGGTCAGGGTGGTGAGATAAAGGATCACATCCTTTTCAGTGCACAGGCTTGTGGCACAGTTAGAGTGCTGGGCAAAACACTGTGGATTCATTGAAAAAGCAATTTCTGACACCACATTTGGGCTATGTACAAACTAGATGCATCAGTGATTAGAACTTTCTGTAGTCTATTTGAGGTCTAAGAAGTTGCAAAAACTGGAGGTAGGCAATACCCATGTAATCAATTCTTGAATTCCAGTATTGTGTGTTTTATATAATGAGAAATTTTAAATGTGTAAGTGCCTTATTGCTTGAAAGAAATGAAAGGTATTCATTCTCTTCCATAGAGCAATATGGGAATTTCTGTTACGTGGGCTCCTACAGACAGACATATTAAGCCAAAGTAACCAATGCTCGTTTGCTCAGAAAATCAAAAAATGTTACATTAGTGAAGTTACATTTTCATTAATTATAAAAGTGATCTGCCATGCCTGTTTTAATTCTGATGATCTTGGTCTCATTTCTGAGTGTTTTTTTTTTAACTTGCTGTTCACCGCTCTTCCTATCTCTCCAGACTTCTGTAGAAATGCAACTTATTTGTGTTGTCAGAATGAGTTTAGTCTTCCAGCATAGCCAGCTAGGAGTTTTAAACCACTTAAGGCAATGCAGCTTTTTGGAGAAGTGAATTCAGCTGAAGTGAAATTAAACCACAACCAGTGGTATGCATACCTTCAAACTCCAGGGCTCCAACGGGCCCTGTTGGCAGTAATTCATGAAGACTGAAGCCCTGAGGACCATGGTGCACAGAGCTGCACTGTAGCTAGGTTGGGACTTAGAGCAGTTTAACAGAGTATCAGTGCTAGCCAACTTGAACTAACTTATCTTTTTAATATAAGTTGTTAATTCCTCTGGGGTGGGTATCTTAATGGACTAAACCATCAAACAAGATTGGTGGGAGCAGCTCTGGGATCTTTGCCCAGCCCTTCATTGCATGGTGGGAGGTATGATCTGAAAAACTAGTATTCATTTTACACTTTTTGGGTGGCTTCTAAATAGATACTGTGAGGTTTCTTTCTTTTTCTGGAATTACTTCCTTTCCCAGGAGATGCTAGAATTTTATCTTTTGTGATCTAGGTTTTTCCAAAGGACCTGGTTTTCTTATTAATATTGCTCCCACTTCTGTCCATCTATGGGAAGTCAGGTGTCAATAAAATGTTACTTTTCTAAAACTATCTTCACTTACATGAATTTCTGTTAGAAATCATCTCTTTATATAAATGCAGTATTTTTTTTAAGGTAATTATCAGAAGGAATTTGACTTAAGGGGGTGTACATGAAAAATTATGCTTAGAAGGTCTGTGTATAGAAAACTTATCATAAAATGGCTTTACTGTGTTCAGTGTCCTCCACTAAGAATTTGTGAATGAAGGAAGGAAAAGAGGGAGAAATGAAAATGAGAGGAATATCTCTTGGAACCTTTTCATCTCCTGAAATTTGTGAGTTTTCCAGAACTGTAGGGGCAGGGCTTCCCTCCCTCCCCCCCTACCTCCACACCCCCCAAGTTCTTAATTAGTAATATAGCTTTCACTTCCAGCATTATTTTTTCATGAAATACCACACAGGAGTGCTTAATCAGGATTCAGCTTGTATACTTGCAGTTTCTGGTGACAGGGAATTTGATTTAGAGCCATATTGCAGTAAAATTCTAAGTGAATAGTCACTCCTACAGATATCTTAACTTCTATTTTGGTATTACCTCCAGTTTTTAGGTATGAGCTAAGTCATTGTGTAGCTGGTTGAATCAGAGGCACCGTGTATCAAATACTTCTTCAGTCTTATGAGTTACTGTTTAAAAGTTATTTCCTTAAATCACATTCTTCTCTCTTACAACCAGCAGGCACACAATCAAAATGCTGAGGCGGCTTTCCCATTATCTTTCTCTTGCATTTAGCTGATTTTTTTTGTTGTTGGTATTTTTTTTTGTTAGTTTTTTGTTGTTGTTGTTGCATAGTATTGCAACAATGGTCTTTGTGCTGTAACTTGACAAAAGTATTTGGTAGTCTTGGGCAATATTTTACAAAGAAACCATCTTCAAGTTGGTATTTTAAATGTGTAATGGTAAGCACTGTTGAGTGCTACTTTTGTGGCTGCTTTAGTTCATGTCAATGTTTTGTAAGGATTATTTCTTGCTACCCTCTTCAGAGTGCCTTTTAATTTAGGAGGTCTAGAGACGGTTCACTGAAGTTTTCTGTTGAATCTAACATAGTAATATCTGATTTTTAAACTTGTCCTGATGAATGTATAACTAAAATCATGTTCTTTAAAAAGCTATAGTAGACACAGTCATATATGCACATGTACATGCATGGATACAAGGGAAGGTGTTCTGCCAATGTTTGTCCTGCTGGACAGGACCTTTTGAAAGTAAGTGAATTTTTTAACAGTTTTATTTTCAAAATGTTACCTCACTAGTATTCAGTAGTAGGTATGTCTCTGTACCGCTTCACTTTGCTAAATACAATCACATTCGTGGTAGGCAGTTTAATTTAAAAGACATCGCAATGAATCTGGTGTCCATATTGTGAAGTTCGTAAGTAAAACCTTACGGTACTTCATTTCCTTTATAGGCATTCCTTTCACTTACACTGATATCCCAAGCCCCTGTTAACCAACAGACTGCAAAAGTGCTTCCCCATGATGAAATGGAACAATGTGAAGTAGCGTTTGAATGCACTCCACCTGTCTTAGAATCAATATTCAGAAATAGGCGGATGTTGTGGATTTAATGAATTGTGGGAAGATATATATTGTAGAGTACGTTCACTTGCACACAAGGGGTTTTACAATGTCATCTAGTAACGTCTACCTAATAAAGTTTTAAAAAAGAAAAAACTTGCCTGAGCCTGAATGTTTAACTCTTTAAACAGTTGTATGCATGAATGGTACTTGAACAGTTGCAAGGAGGATTGCTTAAATTTATCATCTTTTTTTTTTATGGTTCTTACATAATCTTATAAAAATCTTACTGAATGATTTAAACTTCAGAACCTTTGTGTTCACAAACACTGCATTACAGTCACTTCAGTCTTTTAACTGCCAGAACACTGAAAATTAAACTAGATGTAAAAAGCCAGTTTGAATATTTTCATGTAAACGTATTCCGTGCTATCTGGTGTCAGCTCTGGGCTCCGGCTTTCATTTTTAAAAGCATCTTAATATGCAACAAAAAATTTTCCCTTCTCATGATATATTAAGATGTTAGCTTAAAATAACCCAATTGAAAATGAGGAGGAAGTAACACTGGAATCCAATTTTCCCATTCCCCCGTTGGACAATTTCCTAAAGCTTCAGCTCTTTCAAAGACAGTTTTTTGAGAAAGCGGTCTGTAGCTGTAAATTTGAAACATAATCCATTAATTGAACCAGGTGCCTCTTTCTCTGGAAAAGAGCTGTTTTCCATTTCCATACTCTGAAGTGATAATATTGACAGAAAGTTTTGTCTGATGCTTTGAGGATTTTTAAACACTGTGCCTAATTATGAAACTGCACTTGCATGTTCATGCACAGGCCAACAAGGTAGTGCCTTTGCCTACAGTTTGTGTCTGTGGAAAATAAAGCTGAAAAACAATTCACTGCAGTGAAATACGTAGCAAAAATCTTGAGGCGGGTGCTGGATGCCTCTAGCCAAGGACAAGCCTTTCAGCCCTCGCCCCAGCCCCCTCCAAAACAGTCAAGATTTGCAACCAAATGTCAAGGGCATCATACCAGAGGTTCCTTATCTGCAGCGATTCTAGCATGCAGCCTGCAGCAGTGGAAGAATGGTCAGGAGGCCAAAGAAATCGATATCCCTAGAGCTGAAACTGCAGTTAAAGGCTAACTTCTCACTTGCAATCTCAAACTGTTTGATGAAAGACAGAAAAGCAGACTTTGATTTTTAAGCATGATATTTTTCAAAGTAAATAGGACTAATGCGCACCACACAGGTTACAGATACATAAGCACAATTTTTAAATGCTTGCCTTTGGATGATTGACATGTGCTTTTTTGGGCACTTGAAATAGTGATTATAGGAAATAAAGATAGGTGTTTTCCTTAAATCATTAATGCATTTGTGCCTGCTTATAAGAAGTCACACTTAAGCATTAATAATTAAATTAACATTCCAAAACTTTTGAATGTGCATTTGAATTTCTCATGTATTTGCTTATGTAGCTTGGCTTCAGCTGCAAAATGAGACACTAATCTGTTGGACTGGGATATGTGAAATACTGGCTAATGAGAACAGAATTAGAATTGGCAGCCACGTGGGTAAAGCTGTCATGCTCTGGAAAAGTCAGCATGGCTTTTATAAAGGAGTCTTGCCTTACCAACCACAGTTTATTTGTCAAGTCAAGAAGTCATCTTGTTTACATAATCTACATGAATTTCTAGAAATCTTTGTTGGAATTCCTTACAATAGTGTCAAATGAAACTAAGCAGACATGGACTGCTTTTCATTTACTGCCGTTGGCGTAAATAACTTTTGCAGTGAAGGTAGGATACCAGTTTGAACTCTGCAGAGATCTGCGCTTGGACTTTGCTCTGGAACATATTTGCAAAAGATGTGAAAAGGAAAAGGTAAGTGATAGAGTAACAAATGATCCTGATGATGGAGAGTTACCTGGAACAGTAAAGATGAGAGCTAGGAACAATGGTCAAATGAATGGAGTTTGGACAACGAGCAACAAAATAGAGGGAAAACTCTTCAGCGTGAGAATGAGACATCTGAAACTTAATGGTTATTGTGTTTGTTACAAAAGTCTCTGTGTTTGAGTGATGCGGGGAAGACAATTAGTGACCAAGGATTCCTGTATCCAAAGAGATGATAAACATCAAATAAACATCAAATGAACATCAAATGAGCCTAGCAGGAGCTGTAACAAAAGAAAAAAAGGGGGGTGATCTTCATGCAAACAGTGAAAAACTGGTGGAATCTTCAGCCCTCATCATTTACAATACCCTTTTGCAGAAGTGGAAACTAAAGTAGTTCACAGGAGATAAATTTGCGGCAAGTTCACCAAATGTATATACCTGGTTTGGCTCAGGAAGTCTGAAGGCAAAACTGTTTGGAGGCCTGGACAGCAGTGGATGGGCATTTTGGGGGATTTTTTTGGTGTATCTTGCCTCCTTCCCCAGATATCTGGTTTTGCTTACTGTTAGAGATTGGATATTTGGCTTCCTGAAGCATCATTCTGTTCCAGTGTTTCTAGGTCATCTTCTTTTTATTCTTATATCGAAAGTTGCTAGATAAGGAGAATATGATAGTAGATCCCAGCAGTGATCGATTGATGATGGTGGGAAGATTTGTCTCTCCGATCCTACTTGGCTGTAGAAACACTATCCCAGTTCTGCTGAGGTGGGGATGCTGGCTAAGATAAGGAGTTGTAAATCTGAGAAGTGGTGCGAGCCTGTTCACTTTGTTGTGTACTGTTCTCACCATTTTGTTCCTTCTAATCTGAGCAATGTTTTTGCCTAAACCTAATTTCCACCTAGCTTGTTCACTTGGCCTCCTTTGGATGCACTAACAGATAGTTCAGCCTTTCCCAGGTTGTGCTTTTCCTCTTCCTTAATAGTTCCCCTCCTGGAATACAGAAACAATCTGAAGTTAGCTTTGTTTTCATGACCCTGTGAGGGTGATGGACACATGCAAGTCCATGTTCTGTGCTGGCCCATACTTCACTTCCTTGACCAAGTTGGGCATAAATAAAATTGGTTTTCTCTGAAAGCATCTCTCTCTCAATGATACAGCTGCAATTTTAGGTGTCTATTTATCTACTTTTATCTACCTTCTGTCTCATCAATCCCTTTCCTTTTTCCTTTTTTTCCTTTTTTTCCTTTTTTTCCTTTTTCCTTTTTCCTTTTTCCTTTTTCCTTTTTCCTTTTTCCTTTTTCCTTTTTCCTTTTTCCTTTTTCCTTTTTCCTTTTTCCTTTTTCCTTCTTTTTCTAAATGAGGGTTTCTATTTTGTTCTTTTGTGCTAAAAAATGGTGGATAGTTTCCCAAATCTCCTAGGAGATAAGAGAAAAAGTACAGTACATCAAAATAAAGCAATATAGCCAGTCTAATGTTGCTTTATCTTGGAGAAATCCCTGTGTTTGCTTTTTTGGAATAGCAGTCTAGAAGCAAGCGCTCACCCACGTTCCTTTCCTGCCTGGTAGCAGTGGAATGACTAGCTGACTATAAACTTGCCTGTTGTTTTGGCCTAGTAGACAAGTATTCACAAAATTTTGGTTCAGCAGGAGCCATGAAGTCCATCAAAGTCTGTCTCCTTACCTAGATGGAGGCTAAAACCAGTGAAGAGTTTGCTCTCAGAACCCTGATACAGTTCAATATAATTATACATGGAAAACCCTTTATTATTCAGTCTGATTATGTTGGCAAAGACGCAAAGCCTTAGGAGACAAAGCACCTCATTTTGCTAAACGTCTCGTGTTCATACCCACTTATTTTATTGACAGCCCACCATGCCAGAAAAAGGAAATGATCAAGTGGGTTAAGAAATGTGATATTAGATTTATTGTGTGTTAGTGGTTTACATCATGTTTAAGTAATATTGTATGACATGGTCTTCTGTAACCAGGCACTTAATTTGTGCAGGAGTTAAGGAAAGTTAAAAATGGCCCAGTAGAAGAACAGCATATCAAACATATTCTTTATTATAAATTGACTTGAGGCACTTCTATGAGATGTTCTGCACGTAATGAAAAGGAAAAAATGTAGCCATTTAACTGAATAAGAATATTGTGCTCTTTTCTCATGAACAGAAAACTAAATTGGAGTAGACATAATCACTGGAGTACTGTTCAGAAATATGTTAAAATGGGATAGGGTCACTGTATGACCAACCTCAGTGGATTTGATGGATGCAAGGTATTTTTGAAAGAGTGCCATGTACCTGGGAGCCTAGCGCCAGCCTTATCTGTTTGAAGAATGCTGCCCAAACTCGTATTTTAAAGGAGAAACATCTGCTTGAAAAATGCGTGGTAAAAGCATATATCTTTGAGAAATTTTTGCAAAATAACGGACTATAATTATGTTTTCAAAATAGATTTTAGCCAGATGCATACTCTGCATTTTATTTTGCACGAGTTCAAAGGTAGTTGAAGTTAGTGTTATCTCCCTTTTTTGTGTGTAACTGCACAAGAAAGATGTATTTGCCCACCACAGGATTCTGTTGACCCTGTGTAGATTTTTATCAGAGGCAACACACCATGTCATACACAGTCCTTAACATGTCACTGCCGCAACACAGAGGCTCTGGCTCTCTGCAGACTTGACCTAGCCCATCAGAAATAGAAATTGTTGCCTGCTCACTTCTGGCCTCTGGACGTGTTTCTGAGCCAGAAGCATAAATGCTGTGCCTTGAGAAGCCTCCAGTATTCACTGACATAGTTTGACATGGTGCATACAAACAAAAGCCGTTCCCTGGGTAAGCAGTGATGAGCCACACCACATGTGGCCAAGTTGTTTGAAATCTAAATGAGTCCTATTCCTACTTACTCTGGAGAACCAGAATCTTTCTAGAGTAACTCATAGGAGCCAGGAAGGGCTCTTAGCTGAGAGCTGTTTAGCATCCGTCGAGAATAAACAAGCCTAAGTGTCAAGACCAGCTGGAAATGGCCCATCACTCCATTATTTATTCTAGAAATTGTCTTAGTGGCAAGGTGGGTTTTTTTGACTGATGTGTTCAGATGTTATGCCTAAAATTATATTTTTAGGTAAACAAAAATTGATATTTGTGAGTTGTTACAGTTACGTGTCACATTTTAGCAAATTAACTAGTTAAAACTAGTTGAAACATTATAGCAGGTAGTACAGAGACCAATATACTATGCTCATAGTTCAAAGATTTAGCATGTCTGAACGTACTGCTTTCAGCAAGAAGGTGGCAGTGGTTTGATGTTGAATCTGTGGAGTGCTATCAGGTACTAGGCATGCAAGTTTTTATTTAAATGTAGATTTTTATATGGATTTTTAAATTATTTTTAAAGATGTATTAGTGTGATCTGAGACACAATAAGGCAGATGACTGCTTGAAAATATTTAGTTAAAGAAATCCAAGAAATTTTCACCACAAAACACCCTAAACATTTTCTTCTGGGCATTATGATCTCAAGCTGGTGAGATTTGGTTCATCTGGAACTAAAACCAAAGGGAAGTCGTTTAAATACTCTGCAGGAAGAAAGAGGATGTGTAACTAGATTGAGATCATATATGATAATTTTTCTTTTTATTCCACCTCACACCCCATCCTGCAACTTGACACACCACTTAAATTTTTATAAACTAATCCGTCCACTCATCATAAATAACAGTATTCTTCATTCCCAGAGGGCAACACATTTGCTTGCAGTCCTTGGTCACTCGCAGGCAATTCTTCTCCTAGATTTTCAGTCCCTTTCTACCTCCTAACAGTAAGTGATCTATATTTCACATCAGACTGTGGGCATTAGGGCAGCACAGAGTGGGGACAGCCAGCCTGAAGCAGATTTCCCATCCTCCAGAGGCTGCAGTGTTCAGGCAAGCAGTGGCTTACCCACGCACTCACCACTGGGTCAATAACCAATAACTTTAGGGCTTGTATGAGCAGTTGTGCTGGATTTGGCAGACTCTGAGAACATATGACTTGAGTAGCGTAAGAACTTGTTAAGCGCTCTGGGAGACTCTGCAGGGGTTTCTGGAAGAGAAGCAGTATTTTTGTATTTTGTTGGCCTTACAGGTATTTTTAGATGGAATTTCCCAATCATTTTTGAACAAATGCACATTTTTGTTATTCACAATATCCCGTGGCCAGGGAGGTGCGCAGCTTAGCACACATTATGTGATTCGGTATGTCCTCGTGACTCTTTGGAATTTGGAATTAACACTAGATGCCAATTACATGTTGTATGGGAACAGGCAGTGAGCTGTCAGCCCCTGCTCGCTGCCTCCATGGCACTCATGAGTCTCCTCTGCCCCTGTTATGTATATAGGTATGTAAAATTCTCCCCATTCTCCCCTTCCTCTCTTGTCCAACGTGTCTTTTCCAAGCTGAGCAGTCCCAGCCTGGGAGGTGCTCACACAACAGAAATTTCTTCCAAAACTCTGGCTGTCCTTGTTGCTGTTCTCTGCTCCTTTTTCCAATTCTGTCAGGTCTGTTTTGAGACAGATGATACGGTACAGAAGGCAGATGCGATGTGCACGTGGTCCTGAATATCTGAGAAAATATGGCATTGTATAATGGCTTAATCATTCTTCATGTGTGATTGGATTTTTTGACCTCTAATGAGTAAGCAAGCGAAAGTTCTTTGAAAGTATCTGCTGTAACACCAAGGTCTCATTCTTGAATTCTGGTTAGTCTGTACTAGATTGAGGTTTGGGCAGGTTGCTTAGCACAGTGATGAGATACTAGAGGTAGGAGTCTGTTTCAGTTTCGTTCTTAAGTTGTTTTTGTTTTTCTTCCCCTTGTGGAAACAGAGGAAAATTAGATCTGAAAGTTTTTTTAGATTAAGTTATTTGTTACTCCATGTTTCCTCAAATGTAGATTTTTTTTTTTCTAGTTTGTAAGCCTGTATGCATGTCCTGTCCCCTCAATATTACAGTCTGAAGAATAGCTCTCACAGATTATAGCAGTTATTCTTTCTATTTTAGAATACCATCTCCAGTGGTGAAGAGCCCTCTTGACTATTGCTTCCAAAATACCTGCAAGATGCACTGGGCAGACACTAAATAATCTAGTAAGATAAAAAAAAAAACCCAACTTTCTTTTAAACACTAATAAGTAAAATACTGATATTTGCCCAGACAGGAAAGGTCTTGGGTCCTTCCTGGTCCTTTTTCACAGTTCTGGTGTTCTTGTATATTCAACCAGTTTTCAACCCAAATTTGTTATCCCTGCAGGTAAGAGACATTTGTTAAATGATTCAAAATGTTTCCCTTTCACCTATCCTCTGACTTTTTATGCAGCCTTAGAACTAAAGGGCAGATTTTTTTTCCAGAAGGAAAATTCCCTGCTTGTCACTTTCTCCACCCACATTAGGAAGTTAACTCATCGGAAAAACTTCCAGCCTGCTCATGGACATTGTGGACATATATGTATAGCCAAACTCTTTGACTAGGCAGTTTGTCTTGCTTTAATGGTTATGTAAAATAATGAAATAGGGTATTTCTCATACACAGATTACTTTCCCCTCTAGCTTATATGTGTATATATATGCAATATTACATATTGCTGTATCCATTATTATATTAAAGTATACGTTACTATGTACATATTCCATATGCATAATCTTACTGCACTAGGTTCATACATAGTTACATTAATTCTCACACACGTGCTTAAGCAGCAGCACAGGCAACAATGCTGTACTGAACTGTACATGTAATTATGATAAGGTGCGTGTGCTGACTGAGGATCCCGTCCCAGGTAAGCTGAGTAGGTGCTAAAGGGGAGAACTGTGGAGAAGAGCAGTAACAGAGCAAAGAGCTCTGGTCTTTCAAACAAGAGACAGAGTAACAGGGCCTCAGAATTGAGCTTTTCATTGCTACGTGCTGCTTTGAGGACAGCAGATGAAAAACTGGAGCTGAGTAGTTGGAAGCAAGAAGCGTTTTCCAGGAAAAACCTGCCTTGAAAGTGCTTTGTGTGCAGCCACGCTACAGCAAAATGTCAGCTTGCCTCTAAATTCTGCCTCCAGCCTCCTTAACACAAGTAAGTACAAGCTCTTTCCCTCACCCCATCCTGTCTTTTCACCATGCCCAAGTCCTAAGGACCAAGCATGGATCCCCACCCACATCCTTTCTAATTACCAAGACCATTCCTCTTCCAATGCTGAATTGCCTCTTAGCCCTATTATTGCTCTCTGTCCCAAATCACATCAATCCTACCAATTGCACTGTGCTGACCTAAGCTAAGAGCCCCCTGAAAAATCTTGTGCCAGCTCTTGCCTAACTCTGCTCGTGGTAATGTTATGCTGTGGGCTAAGTCAGCCTCATTCCACTGCTGAGCCAACCTGCTCAGAGAAGCTAATTTTACCCTGGACTCAAACGGGAGTGAGAGTCTTGAGAATGGTGAGGACATGATGCCAGTTTTGGAAAGGAGGTGGCTGTGGGATAGGCACTCTGACAGGGATGCATATGGGCAAAAAGAGCACATCGGGGACCTGTATGTGCTGAGCTGTCCTTACCTACGGGGTGTAAACACCAAGCGGGAAAGGATTTGGGAGGGGGAGGCCAGGTAAATCCCTGGCAGATACAGACATTTAGAACGGTTTTCAGTGCTTGAAGTTACAGCAGGTAAGCAGTAATACTTAATCCTCAGATATCCGTGATACCAAATGATAAAAGTATGTTTCCTGTAAGGTTGAAATACGATTTAAGCTTACACTTAAACTGGATTTCAGAAGGTGACCTGGTTTTGGAGCGATTTTAGCTTTTGTTTAGTGTGTAAAACATTTGGCACCCTCAAGTGGTAAAACGGTGTACTGCTTATGCATAGTAGTCTCGATAAAAAGGGGGTCAATTATATAGTTACATATTAGAAAGGTGCCTAAAGAAATCTTCGAATACATTTTACTACGGTTATTTGAAAAGGCTCCTGAGGTTTTCCCAGGAAAAGTACCGAATTTAAATGCTTGTGTTTCCAGCAAATTGGATCTATCATTTTTTCAGTTTGAATGTATCACAGTTATCAGTGTCAGTATTTTTCAGTCCAAAGTACTGAGGTTGAGTTTATTTGCAGGTGATCGACATGACAATAATAATCATTTTAGGATAAAAGCTGGTATTGACTTTTTTGTTACTGTCTTTTCTTTGTAGTGCTTAAAAAAATATTAGTTCTATAAAATGGGGGCAGAACCAGTAGCCTGCATCGTTAACTTAGCTTGCTTGGCTTTTCCTTCCTGGCCATTTAGTGGGATTGGCTGGGGACAGCCACTGACTGGTAAAGGTGGTCTGCAGAGCCAATTGTAGTCAGACAAAATAAATAGAAATTAAATTCACAATGTAAAAGAGCACAATTCATTTGGCTGTAAAATAACAACAACAATATCCTTTGTGGGGCCAAACCCAATTCTGCAATCTGAAGAGATTTTAAATTATGCAGTAATCATGCACCACTTCAATTAGTACCAGCCTTGGTACAGATAACACTTAATGTATGCACAACTTGATTAAAGAAATAATTGACCTACCTGTGAGATAAAATGAGCCATAATTATCCTGGTTAATTGTTACATAAATGTTTGTAATTTTGTCAGTGTATGCTTATCAAATAGGAGTAAAAAAAAAAAGACTTTTTTGTTCAACAAAAAAAAACCCCAAACCACCTTGCTCCCACTAAAATAACCTTTTTGATTATTTAAAAAATTATTTTAATGAGAAGCAAACTCTAGTGTATGAGATCACACAACTGACGAGAAAATAAGAGACAGGCAGATGAGCTAATCTCTGAGAAGGAAATGGAGATAATTTGTGCCAGGCAGGAATTAAAAGAACATCAAACCAGCCTGAACGGCAGCAAACAGTAAATCCTTCTGTTACAGTCAAAGGTATATTTCCTGCTATCACTGAATAACTCAAAGTACTTATTTGGATTGACTCCTCATGTTTATCTGAGGAGAAATATCTGATGCAGAAAACATGCCTCCATTTTGCTGTGGATACAGGAGATGGAATTCAGCTTATCAGAAAAGGAAATTATTACTGTCACAGTTTAAATTCCCTTCTGTAAATCTACACTTCAGTCACATAAGCACAAAATTTTAGTAACAGATGAAGACTTAATTCTCTACTGTTTGTTTGAACTCAGTGATAACTGAGTCTAGGATAATGGGAAGTGAGGAGCATTTGCAGATTGTAGTAGACTCCTTGAAAGTCAAGATGCTGAGCACCTTCCTACAGCCATAGCTCGTAATGTTTCATTTTTCAACTATCTCATGGACTTCCAAAAAGGGGCAGGAAAACTTGAAGGGCCTTTTGTGAGATCTTGATCAGGTTTTAGGAAGTTACGTGCAGGAAAAAACCCTCAAAATTATTTTTTTTAACACAGAGTACACTTGACTGCAGTAGCTTGTCCACCATCAGGAAAAGAGAAGGTGCTCAGATAGAGAAAAGCCAGTGATTCCAGCAGTAGGCAGAAGTGCATAAAGCCCCTCTCTGTTTGGCCCAGTGTTGGATGCTAGAATCCCAAATACCAATTCAGAGATATATATGGTTTGATAAAACGGCACTCCTTACTGATTAAGCAAGACCAAAATATGTAAGGGTGCCTCTGTCAAAGTATTAAGGAAAGGAGAAAGGAAGTAAGGAAAAACAGACACCTTTCAAAAAATACCGGGGACAGAGACAAGGGAGATAAGATGAGTTTTATAAAGCCTACAGCAATTCTTTTGTGTAATCCTTGAATAGACCTCAGCCACTTATCGTACGAGAATGATTGATAGCAGCAGTCTGCTGCCATCTCCAAAATGCATCACTCAGTGGGGAAGAGGAGGGGCTGTCGCAGGCTTTGTTGTCAGCAGGGAAGATGCTGTGGGGAAAGGCAGCACATGGCTCTGCAGGCAGAGGTGTCTCAGCTCCACCCAAGCCCAACTGGAGCCATGGATCCCCCCACAATAACAGGGCACTGAAACCCAGCTGATGTGCTCCTGCCCTCAGTGGGGCTCCCAGGCTGGGGCTTGTGTTGGGCAGGCTCCTGTCCCTCTGAGCTGGGGTGCAGGCAGACTGCACTGAAGGGCAAGGTTCTCCTCATGTCTGCTGCAGGAAGCTTTTGTAGGCATGCTCTGAGTAATGGAGTGTTTCGTTTCAGGCCTTTGAGAGGAGTCTGCTCCACGGATCACACAGCCTTCAGTCTGATCTTGTGTTGTCTTGACTCTCCCTGAGTTTAGAATTTGCAACACCAAAAGGGAGCAAGCAGGGATGTTGCTTTATCACAAAGATAAAGCCACAGCTTAACAAGTGGAACTTGCTTTAAGAAAAATGCAAAAGCACACAAATATGTCAAAACCGAATACTTAGCCTGTGATTTAATTGTATTTATGAATTAGGTGAAAAATGGGGAATCATTAGACTTGCTGTTTCTAACCACTTGTTATGAAGCAAAAGATAAAATCAGAATGCGTGGCAGATTTTCAATTATCAACCTGCCTTTTATCCCAGACTACAGGCATCACAAGCTACTGGTGCATTTTACGGGTAAGCTATTTTGTCTCCTTCTGTGTGTACTGTTAACAAGCTAAAGCAATGTGCAGAACAACAAACTGCCGTGGAGCAGCCACTTTCTAAAAAGGGAGGTTCTGAAATTGCAAGTGACTGGGCCTGACATAGATGAGAAAATATTTTTTAAAATAGCAATGGTAGAAAAACAAATAACAAGCAGTATCAGGTGATTTGGTTTACAGTAGCGGGGATTTTTGAGGGCATGTGACTGAATTCTAGACCCATTCTATTTTCAGTCATCAGTTGTGCTCACAGGGAGGCAGGACTCTAACTGGGCACCGAGCTCTCTGATGCAGTCTGCTCATTATGACAGGTTACTGACAGTTCTTCCTTATTCCTTTTTTTTTTTTAAAGAGAAAATATAATGAAAATTTATTCCAGTGTTTGCTGTTTCTGTGATTGATTCTGCAGTGATGTTCTTTGAACTGTGAACCCCTCTTAAAGAAGTCTTAATTTTTTTGATTTTTCTAAAAAAAATCAATCCCAAGTATTTTGCCCAAGTTGGGAAATACTAGCAAATCTAATCATTCAGTGAAGTGGGATTCATATCTTTGCATCATGATGCTAAATAAATGCATAGGTAAGGACATAACCTAGAGTTTTCATATAATCTTTTTCTTCCTGTTGGTTACAGTTATTTGTCAAAGAATTACACTTTGGTTTTGGTGATCCAGGAAAGAAATAGGCAGAAATGTTTTCAGGTTGGTTCAGTCACTCACGGTCACATGGCAGGAGACACTTCCACTTCAGTCTAAAGATATAGGATTTAAGCCCCAGAAATGTGTGTTATATCCAGCAATACAGAAATAATTACATGTTCTAGACCTACTATCAATATCAAGAGCACTGCAAAGAAAGAACTCCTTTAAGAGCTTGAATTAAATGCTTCTCGGCAATAGCTTGTGTACCAGCTTCCCAGCACATACACACATAAGCAAAAGCTTTTTCATCCAAGAGAGTCTAAACAGTCCCAGTCGAGGGTTCCACTTCTGAGCTACATGTGAAAAATAAATTGGATCCTTGCTTTTAAGATAGCATTTTACCTCTTGGATATCAGGAAAGCATTCTAGGAAGACAAAAGTAACTGCATTGGTTTCACTGAGTTAAAATTAAGTCACACTGGATCTGTTATGATTATTTATGCTGTGTCAGAGACTGGTTTTGTTCCATTAAAATTAACCATCATAATATATATTCGCTAAATTGGCTTTCTTAATAGAGCAGCTCTCTGCTTTATTGAGATATCTCGGGCCCATCAGGAGCTTCTAAGTGATGCTGGATGTTTGTCTGTAGTTAGCTGAATGTTCTCTGTACAGTATAATTCAAATACTTAAATGCTTAGTGGTATTTTAGATAACCTAGGGTATCCTGCCTGTCCCAAGATGACACTTCACAGATCTCCCACAGGTCCTATATCATACATGCCAGCTCATGTGGGTATCTCAGGTCTTCTTGGCCACCCATGGGGTTCTGCATATGTATGTTTGGGCACATTAATTGCCTTCCTACACTTAGACATCTACATTTAGTCGTACACGATCTGGCACCGAAAGATACCATGAAGGATTCAACTCTGAACTCCTGTGGTTGCAGTTCATCTGAACCACTCTAGAACTCTGTGGGATGGCATGAATCCACACCGAGAAATGCTAAGTTTCTTTGCTGCTTTAACATGAAAGACGACCCTTTATTTTTACAGATAGAGTATTTAATCTCACAAGTCATAATTATATTAATGACTGTTGAATTATTTATTGTAGTATACATATCTTTTAGAAAGACCTAAAAGCATAATGACCACTGAATTGCCCTGTAGGAAAGTCTCAATGCTGTAGCAACAACATAGCAACGCCTCATAGGAAGGAAAGACTCATTTATTTAAAAATACTGATTTCAGTCCATGCCACTGTGATACCCACAAACAGCAGGACGCATGTAAGCAGTTTGCTAAGCATCGAGGCACTAAGGTACCATGTCCAGGCAGTCTGCCCAGGGTCGCTTGCAATAATATGGGGGATGAGGGGCATCAGGTTTGGAGCCCCTCCCCACACTTTCTGGGCTCTTCTTAGGACATGATGATTTGGGGATGTTTCTTATCACACCCTTCAGGAAATCACTGTGATTTATCTCATTTTCTTGTCCAACTTCTGTGAGTCCCTAGGATTTAGTCATTGTCTCCATTTCAGATCTGCCACCTATAGGTGTCAGCAACACATGCCACTTAAGTAGCCTTTCTCCTGCCGGTGTGTTGCTCTCCTGCATTCACATTCACTCTCCATTTATATCAGTATAAACATTTTTAATTCAATTTTCCACAGCCCTGCAAGATTCCTGCTTGAGCTTCTCTTTTCTAATGAATTGTTGACATCTACTGGCAAAAATAGCAGTTAGATTTTGTGGGACATAGGTTTTTCTTCCCAAAGGTCTCCCAAGTTTCTGGTGTTGCCACTTGGTATTTCAGTAATATACTATGATAAACTTCCCAGTTTCCTGGCATAAAATTACAAATGAAGATTACAATTCACTTACTTCCGTGCAATCACTTCATCTGTAAATTCAAGTCTGAGCCAACCTTCACATTCTCCCTCTCTGTTTTACTGGATTCTGGTGAACTGTTTGGAGTGCATTCCCACTTGCTCAGCCTCATTGGACACCTTACGTTACATTATCCCTTTTCATTCCAGACACACTGAGGAAAAGCTTGAGAAGAGAAAAAACAATGTCCATTGATAGGACAGTCAGAAATCTGTTCAGTAACAGAAAAAAAGGTATTTATTTCACTTCTACGTAATCTAAATGCTCTCTGTGAGTTGTAATATTTCGTTGCTGACTATCATATATTTATCAAAGGCTACCTCAGTGGCTAATCAGAACTTTATTGGTTATAATAGAGACGTCAGTTGCCAGCAAATAAAGATCTTGATCCAGATTCTCTGTGCAGCATTTAAAGTTGGGAGCATCTGCTAAATTTCTCCCGAGAACAGCACAGTGATCAATGCCAGAGAACTGATATGAATTTCAGTTCCAAAAATCCCTGTTGCGAGAAAGTCAGGATGTTTGAAGGCAAACTGAGTTGTGGGAAAATGAGGCAGACATTTTTAATTCATATTATTAAGAAGAAAATACCTTTCTGCACATAATTCCATCACAGAGCATGTTTCATGCAGTGCTAAGCATTGAAACATAATTTCAAAAGCCACTTTACAGAAGAATGCATTTCTGGTGTGGAAATATAAGTAATATATATGAATGTAAAGAGTAAATCAAATACAGCATCTAAAAACTTAGTAAAATTTTCTGTTGTTCAGTAATTTGAACAGCATATGTCCCTATGAGATTTTTAATTATGCTTCTGCATAAACCATGTTGTTAATATTGTTATAGCCCTGTAAGTAAATTCGGTGCTCAGTTTTCATTATGCTTTGTTGAAACTGCATAGGCTGCTTTAAAAACCTCTGCCTATACTTACATAAATGTACATGTTCTAACATACTGATAGTTTCACATGTTGAGAACAATTTCTCAAGTGTTTCATGCATTTGTGGCTAGATGCAGGTTTGGGGTTTTTTTCACGTAGAACTCGATGGCATTTCTGAGCTCAAATCTTGTCATGGTAGGATGTCTCTTTATTTGAATTTATATGAGTACAGGAATTCATTCTGCTGACAACCTCTGTTCTACTTTTGTAAGTGGTAAATTCCAGCCTAAGGAGATGTCAAATCACAATGAAGAAAGGCTTGCCTAGAAAAAATGATGATAATTCATGCTTTCCAGTAATTCAGATTCAAAACCACTAGTGTGTGTATATTAAAGGAAAACATCATTAGGTATATACAAATGAAGGCTGCCTTGGCCTTAATTTTCTAATTTGTTAAAAAGAAAGCAAGGCTAAGAAATTAGTAAATTTGACACTTTGCTATGTTCTACAATATTTTAAGGAAAATAACTTATTTTGTATCCATAAATGTTCTCTTTTTCTTTAACTTCACTGCATCTTTTTTTTAAATTTGCTTTTATTCAACTAAGGTATTAGCCATTTTCATAGCTTCACAAACAAATGTCTGATGCTTCCTTCATCTACCTTTATGCCCTTGATTTGTATTTTTTAATATTACAGGCCTCTAGAAGCTGCGTGTCCTCAGTAAGACCTGAAAGGTATTCAGTAGTGTCATATACACAGATTAAATATGGTGTCTGAGTGACAAATATATGGATACTCAGCCATGGCAAATGCAGGATTGCTAAAACAAATATTCTGGGGCCTTCCCCAAGTGAAGTTAGCGTGAGCTGGTAGCAAAGTGTGAAGGTTATGTCGGTACGAGAAAATCCTAGAGGAAATCTGCGTTGCTCTGCGGAACCGTGTATCATCACCCCAGCTTCCAGCGAATGGTAGAATGCAGCATGCACTGGAAAAAAAGTGTCATCACCTAAATTGCTTTGAGTGTACCGCAGGAGGTACGACTCAAAACCCACAGGTACCCGAGTAAGCCAAATACTCACCTCTGGCACCCAGGGTGCTGCTGTCACAGCGGGTACTCCTGCCTGCTCAGGTGGGCGCTTGCTGCCCCCAGTGCCCTGGGACCCACTGCTTTCCCTGGGGAGAAGCCCCAGGTCGTCCCCTCCGCAGGGGACAGCCCTGGCCTGCGGCGCAGGGACGATGGCAAAGAACGGGTGTGAAGCCCAGGGAGCCGTGCAGTGGTCAGGGCCAGCTCGGGAGCTGAAGGGTGGCTCCAGGCTACGGGTGAGGGCCCCAACACAGGGTTTGTGCTTGGCACACCACAGGCTTCTCTGGGGAGGCCAACTCTCCTGCCTTTGCTCCTTTTGACCCTTAAGCTGGAGCTTTGCTTGTACACTTGCCTCCGAGTCCAATATTTAAGGTTAAATTTTCGTATTTGTCCTGGTTTGAGCAACGCAGGCTTAGTTTTTCTTCCAGAAATTTTGCTTTCCACTATGGTCTCTTCTACTGCTTGGTAAAAAACGCACTGTTGGAAGACTCTAGTGTCTGAGTGTGTGAAAATACTTACTTTATAGCCAGCTATGCTGTGCGGGCTTCACGGCTGCGGTGTTCCTCACACGGATGGTCCTTCGCGGCCCCATCCACATCGCCTCACCGGGCCGGGCCGGGCGGGGCGGCGGCCC